>LPNX010013366.1:526208-632649 GCA_001517045.1 Pseudotsuga menziesii
ATGAATCAGTTGGCTCGTGATGAGACCCGTTATCTTTTGTTTTTTTAAAACCAAAATCCATTACTAGCTTCCTAATAATGTCATACTAGTGATATTTGTGATTCTGATCGGACCGGCTTATTACTAAGACCTTTCGTCTCTCATTTTAGCATTTTATTGACTGGAACAAATCCTAAATAGTTTTTAGATTGTAAATACTTTTGAAGACTAATGATGGAGGTCTGTAAGAGTTTTTCAAAAGTACAAGCTTTGAAGAAGACATTTAATAAGCTATCCCCACTTTTATATAAAAAGATGAGGAATAATCTGAGTAACACTTGCAAATAAAAACAATGATAGGTCTTTTATAGATTTAAGAAAATTTGATCATCCTGAACAAATTTTTAAAAGATTTCAGTCTTGTATCATAATTTTTTTAGACTTATGAGCAAACTAACTTTATTTATTTACATTTATTTCTTCAGCTGCTAACTAAAGATTACTGACTTATTATATACAAAAATTTGACAGTCTAAAATTTTTGACTAAACAGAATTAAAATTGGCTGAAATAACAGCATGATGGATTATAATAAATTTATTTACAAACAGCAATCAAAGTCTATGTATAAAAATATAAATTTTAAAACAGCAAACAAACTATATACATTTTAAATCAGAAAATATTAACAGAAATATTTTTTCAGAATCAGTCCATTCACTGGGAATGTTTTGCACTGTCCTTCAAGTGTTTGCAATCGAAAGGTACTTGGACCTATTTTCTCAGAAATAACAAAGGGACCTAGCCACAGTTTCTGAAACTTAGTATGATCTCCCTTTTCTTAGTGAACTTTATCCCATTTTAAAACTAAGTCTCCCACCTGAAATTCTCGATTGGAACTAAAGGATTCGTCAAACCAAGATTTCACAATTTGTTGATGTTTTGTAAAGTGTTTTTTTTACTTTTCTCTTTCTTCTTCCAATTTTAGTAAAGTATTAATTCTCTTTTCCATTGTTGGACACTCTTCATCTTGGACAGACTGAGTTAACTGTAATGAAGGTAAGAACAAATTTGGTGGTAAAATAGCTTCAGGTCCATATACTAAGAAGAATGGTGAGTTACCTATCGCAGCATTAGGAGTTACTCTGTCTGCCCAAAGGGCATTGACCAATTCCGTATGCCAATTACGATGGTGAACGGAAATAGTTCTTTTGAGAATTTTCAATAAATTTTTATTTGTTGATTCAGCTAGACTATTCCCATGAGGACGATAGTTAGCTGAATACCTGATTCTTATTCCCTTCTCTAGAGCAAACTGAGTTAACTCAATTGATGAAAAATATGAAGCATTATCAAAGACGAGGGAATCTGGAATACCAAATCTTGTTATGATAAATAATTCCAAAAATAGTATAACCTAATTGGTATTTACAACCTTTAATGGTGCGGCTTCCGCCCAATGAGTAAAATAATCGGTTACAATTATTATATATTTGTGTTGCATAGATGAGGGAGGATTTATTGGACCTACTATATCAATACCCCATTGTTGAAAGGGTCTTTCAGCTGAAACAGGTTGTAAAGGAAAAGCAGGTTTTTTTACCCTTCCTGCAGCAAGTTGACATTCTTGGCATTTTTTCACAAAAGTATAGGCATCTCGAAACAAGGTGGGCCAATAATAGCCAGCTCTGAGAATTTTGTGTGCAGTAGTCTCTCCACCAAAATGACCTCCTGCTGGTCCAGAATGCATTTCTTTCAGAATTACTTTTGTTTCATCTTTATCTAGACATCGAAGGTATACTCCGTCTGAATTTCTTCGAAAGAGGATATTATCAATTAATAAATAAGGAGTAGACTTCAATCTGAGTGCTCCTTTCTTCTTTGGTTCTAAGTAATCAGGATCAGCTCCTGTTTCCAAAAGTATCCATATGTCTGTATACAAGGAATCTTGAGGTGGTGGATAAAAATAAATTTCCCTGGTAAGTAAAACCTCATCAATGACAGTTTCAGCTTTATCATCAGGTAAATGAGCAGCTTTAGCAGCTAATTTACATAATCATTGACCTTTAACTATCATCGAGGGTTTAATCTCTAAGTCATATTCTTGAAGAACTGTCATCCAAGGTGCCCTCTTTTCACCTAAGTCTTTATGTACTAACAAGTTTCTAATTGAGGAATAAGGGACAATTATTTTCGTTTTAGATTTTAGTAAATATGGACGAAAATGTTTAACAGCTTTAAAAACAGCAAAAGCTTGCTTATCGACTTCATGGTAATTAAGTTCAGCACCTTTGAAATTTGAACTCATGAAGGAGATTGGGACTTCATTATTCTGCTGATTTAATTGAGTTAAAACTGTTGCATATGAAATATCAGAAGCAAAAGTATACAATATGAAATCTTTATTAAAATCTGGACTTAGAAGGCTAGGACCTTCTGAAATGGCTTCTAAAATTTTCTGAAATGATTCTTTTTCAGTTTGTCCCCAATTAAAAACAGTATCTTTCTTAATCATTTTCTGCAAAGGGTGAATGATTTCAAAGAAACTGGGAATGAATCTCCTAACAAAATTTATTTTGCCCAGAAATGATTGCATTGCTTTCTTGCTAGAAGGGTAGTTTATTTTGGAAATGGCTTGGGTTCTTTTAGGATCAATCATGATTTTGTGCTTTGAAACCACACAACCTAATAAGATACCTTTTGAAACAGCAAATATTGTTTTTTTAGGATTTAAGGATATTCCAAATTTTATGCATCATTCAAATACTTTTCTAAAATGATTAAGGTGATCAGGTCGATGTTTAGAATATATAGTAACGTCATCCAAGTAGACAATGACTGAATGGTTAATTAAGCCTCTAAAAGCAATATCCATTACTCGTTGAAAGGTTGCTCCCGCATTGATTAACCCAAAGGGAATCTTGCGGGAGGCATATGTTCCCCATGGAGTTCTAAAAGCAATTTTCAATTGATCATCTGGGGAAACTAATATTTGGTTGTACCCTAAGAAACAACCAAGAAGTGATAGTATCTCAGCCCCAGACTCCTTTTGAATAATTTGTTCCATGGGAGGAACTGGATAATTATCCTTTTCAGAAGACGTATTCAGATTTCAAAAATCTACACATAATCTAATATCCTCATTTTTCTTCCTAACTGGAACTAAGTTTGCCACCCATTGAGTATGCCTGATGGGGAAAATGATCTTGGAAGCTAACAGTTTATTCAGTTCCTTTTTTATTATTGGTTCTAATGACGGGTGATATTTCCTTAACTTCTGTTGAAAAGGTTTTGAATCCTATTTAATTAGAATTATATGTTGCATGACTTGTGTGTTAAACATTTTCAGGTCATCATATGTCCAAGCAAAGACGTCTTTAAATTCCTTAAACAATTTTATAAATGTTGTTTTTTCTACAAGGTTTCAATCTACTCCGAGATTTATAGTTTGGGGATTTAGTTCTGTTCCTAAATTTATGGTTTCATACCTCATTCGAGAACTATTGGTTTTACAATTAGGAACAGACCTAAACTTATCCTGCAGATCAAAGAACTTTTCTAACCGTAGTACTGAATTAGGGACTAGTTTTACCTGTTCAAAATCTTTTTCAACTGAACAAAAATCATTTATTACCGAAAAATCCCGCAGATTTTCGTCATGAGTGACTTCGTCTATTGCTGAATCTTTAAAGGTATCCTCATTCATCAGAAAATTTAGTACCTGAACATCATTGTCAAATACACACCAGTTAAAGATATTATCAGGTATGGAAGGCCTAAAAATCAATTCAATAGAAAAGAAATTTGGTGTAAGATTTTCTGACGGAATTAACTTTGATGCTACGTTCGCCAACAAATCTGCTTCTTGATTTTGACTTCTAGGAACAGAATTTATGTTAAATGCATCAAAATGTGAGATAAGGTTCCATACCTCTCTTTGATAACTCTGTAAATGTTCAGATAAGCAGTGAATGGAGTTACGAACCTGTCGGACAATGATCTCGGAATCGTCATATACAATTAACTCTTTGATGCCCAAATCAATTGCTTTTTTCAAACCTTGTATTAAAGCTTCATATTGCACCGTATTGTTTGTACAATTAAATTCCATCCTACAAGTTATACATGTTTTATTTCCCTGAGGGTCCACCAGTAGGCAACCAGCTCCTGCTCCTTCTTTAGATTTCGCACCATCAAAATATAAAGTCCAGATAGAACTATGCACAATCACTTTGCTTTCTATAATATTCACAATATTTAGATTATCTACATCATTAATGGTTTCCTTGAATGAAGAGTTAGGAGAAACAGATGTCACATTACTAATTTCAGATTGCTGTTTATTTTCAGAAAGGGCATAATTTTCAACCTTAAAATTACCAAATCCTAATTCATACATGTAATTCCCCATAATACAATCTGAAAATAAAACAGGTTCGCTAGGATCATGCAGTTCTGTGACAGTATGTTTCATATATCTTTCTCTATTGATCTTTATCTGATTTGACTTTCCGTTCTTAGGTAACCATAATGTTGACCAGTCCATGGCAAAGAATCCATTTAGTTGTTGATACCAATCCCTACTTAAAAACAGCCCGTATGCGTCTGGAATATCTGCAACAACAACATCTATAATTTGATAAACCGAAGGGTTACAAGCAATCCTGACTAAGACATCTTTCATTTCTCCTACAACCTTTACATTTGTGCTATCCAATTGAGTTATTTGAGAATTAGATGGAACATATTTCCCATTCAATTTCTTGCATACTGATAAAGGCATCACATTGGAAGATGCTCCGGAGTCTACCATGCAGCTATGAACATTCCTATTGAAAATTTCAAAGGTAAGTAAGAATGGAGGTGTGGTTGATTTAGAATTCTTACCTATAAGTGAAGCTTTGTCAGCCGTTGCTTTTCCTTTTTCAGTTGCTATTGGATCATTATTAGGACTGTTTGCAGCAACATTTTGTTTTGCATTAGGAATAATTGAACTCATTGCGGGATTTATAACATGACTATTAGGCATTGCGTATATTTGAAGAAGGTCGTACATACTGATGTTTGCACGTGTCTTCTTTAAATCTTCAATTATATCATATTGTAAATCTAATTTTGGAGCACTTTGAATAGTTTGGGTACCTTTGGTTGATTGAGTCTATTTGCCAGATTGAATTTGTTTCTTAGGTTGTGAATTATTGTTGTCACTTTTTGTAGTAGAACTTGATGAAGCTCCGGGGGTATTTGCAAATGCTCTATTACGAGTATTGTAGGCATGTTGTCCTGTAGGCAGACTTTTACTCTCATGTTCTTTCACAAGACTGTCCCAGAAATTACCGTTAAATTGTTGAGGTTCTTCTGATTCTTCATCATTTTTTGATTCCTCTACTTCTTCGTTTTCAGTTATTTCTTAACTAGAAGGAGTTTTAGACAAAGATAAAACAGCTCGAATTGTATTAAAAATATCCTCATTTGCTGCTATGTCAGGTGGTGTATTTTTATTATTTGTATTCAGGTTTGGTCTAAACTGGTTTCTGAAATATCCCCTAGAAGGAGAAGCTTCAGAATTGGTTTTCTTTAACCCTACAACCTCATTGGTTAATGTTCAAATAGCATTTTGCAGTTGTTCTATGTCAAATGCTTTGTCTTTTTCTGAATTGAGCTTTTCAGTCTTCCTACGAGGAAAAGAATCAAATTTCCCACTTCTATCTGGTTCATAGGACATAGAATCCTTCTCGACTTTAATGGCTTCCTCAAACGTTTCTACTAATGTTGTTTTTCCAGCTCTCTTAACGAACATCCCAGAATATTTTGGTAAAGCTGATCTATAATTTTCAATAATTATATCCTCAGGAGGTTGAGAAGCAATTGGAATTTTGTTTTTTAATGTCAAAAACCTTTGATTGAAATCTTTGATTCTTTATTTAGGCTCCATTTTAATCCTATATAACTCTAGGGCTAAAACAGCGGGTGTTTTATCTTCCCCAAATTTATCTAGAAAGGCTTTATTAAATTCCCCCGAGTTTGTGATCGATCCCTGTACTAACGAAAAATACCAGGTAGAAGCTCTTCCTTCGAATGTTAGAGGAAACAATCGACAAACTACATCTTCATGCTGAATGTTCAAGGTTTGAACGGCCAACATGAATTTAACAACATGTACCTCTGTAGGTTCTTTGTCATCTGGGTTAAACTTAGGGAGGAGTTTATCTGAGTGTTTAGGCAAAGGATGTTGTATACCAGCGACTGCTACAATAGTTGTTCTTATCCAAGGGAGTTGTGGATTTGGTGGATTATGTGGAGAATTGCCTCCTCCTCCTATAGGTACATTTCCTGCCATTGGACTTATTTCAGAACTTGAAGAACTTCCTGAGTCGGATGGTCTTGGACTATCAAGTGGTGATTCAGGAGGAGAAGGTGGCTGATCAAAACCGCCTCCTGCAATTAGTCTTCTAGCATTATTTGTTTGAGTAGTCTGCCTTTGATGTCTTTCAACCTGATGGTGGGGAGTACTATCAGCTACTTCCAAATCTTGCGTAACTATGGTCAATTATGGATTATGTCGCTGCTGTCTAGGTAGACCATAATCTATTGGAGATATACCAAGCTGATTAGCGTATGCTCGTGTAAGAATATGTATTGATTCTTCTAAATTTTGAGTGCTTTGTACCAAGCTGATTAGCGTATGCTCATGTAAGAATATGTATTGATTCTTCTAAAGTTTGAGTTCTTTGTGCAGGAGTAAATGGAGAAGTGACAGGATCATGCTCGAGAATGTTCCTAACAGTTTCTAAAAATGGTGATCTACTGACTTCTGGAAGTTGTTGGCTGGTTGGAAATGTTTCATTAGTTTCACCTGCCATTACTCAATAACAGGCCCTCCTTCTAGCGCCATTTGTTGGCCTGATTTTTTTACCTAGGCCAACAAGGAGGTTAAGCCTACATAATCAGCTTAAAGCAGTGTCCGGTGTGTTTGGAATAGCAAAACCTCACAGGTTATGGATATGCTACCAACTGATTTTTCTCTTAAGGAGAAATTAAAATCAGCAAAATCTACCCTATCCTAATGTTCTTTCTGCCTAAATGAATCCTATGATTAGTTTCAACTATCTAAATTGTCTTATAATTGCTTTCTTAAGGAAAGACTCTGATTTTTGAAGAGTTTTTCTGGATATAAAGACTATTAAAATTATGCTAAAAATTACATAAATTGATTTAACAGCTGTTAACTGAAATATACTAAAATAAAACTTAATCTTAACTATCTTAACTATCATATCTATCCTGTCTCAGCTGAGAGCGTATCTAAATACTATATTAATTATTAATTAATAAAAGATGAATAGAAAGATAAATTGTATGATCTATAAAAAAAAATACTTAAGCCATACACATTAAACTATTCTGTTATAACATCACTTATCAGAGAAACTGAAAATAAATAATTACTTCAATTTTCTGAAGTATATAATTAATTAATAACTAATCATCAACATAACTATTTGAATAAAATATGATGTCTAGTATGAAATCACTGTAAAAATACAAACGATAGCTAATAGACACAAATGTATATCCTTATAGCTTGAATTTATAGCAAAAATACAAATAAATTTAGTTACAATGATATATTAATTCAAACATAATATTGAGTTGACAGAGTGAAAATTATGATTAAACACAAGTATAACAAAGCATACTGTATTAATATTAAAATAGAAGATAATATACTAACATATAAAGTATATCCAAAACAATACCAGTAATGATATCAACCTGGAGATTTCCAGTTGCATCCCACATCCAAAGATCCAACTTCAGTTATGAAATAAAACCAGTAACAAAATATATCTCAAGTATGTCTCTCTTCCATCACCCCCCCTTTTATTCATCAAAATTCCTGACTTATATAATACTATCAATTGTTTTCAATTCAGTTTTCCCATCAATGCTACATGCAACATTATAGGGTTCCCATAACTATCAAAGAGAATCAAATATCTTTTGATCAAACACCTGTCACTATAACAAAAAACGACTAGCCTGAATGTTTGTTGGTTTAAAGGTACTTGGTAAATTCACGGTCGTTGTTGAAGTTCCAGTCCCCAATGAACAGCCACGTCTTCCAATCATCATATTAAAATCGTCCTGAAACTATGGAGAGGAGCAAAGATATATCCACCTGTGTTTAAACAAGCAAAGCATCTCATTAAAAACCAATTAAAACAAATATAACAAAATAAACTAGAAATTAAATGTGTGCCTGTAAAATCTGCGATTTTACAGGCATGCATAACAAAAATATTTATTACCTGTTTGACAACAAAACAACCCTTGTGCTTTGAAAAATGAGAATAACCATCAAGTTCTATTTTGAAGATCGACTACTCTTCGGGCTTCAGCTAATTTGGCTCTAAGCTTGATAATCTCTAACTTTTGTTTTTCTATTAGTTCAAGCAGATGTTGATTCGTACTTATTATTGACTTTTTCTCCCTTTTATATTGATTATTTTTTATATTCATTTCTTTCCACCTGCTAATCCAATTCAACAACTCCTCTCTAAATTTCCTATTTTCTTCCTCTATCAATGTTGCATTAGATTGACAATGTTTAAGTTCATCTTTCGGTTCTGTAATCCTGGTCCGATATGCCTTGTCTAAAACTTGCTGAAGAGTTTCTTCTTCATTTTTGTGACCTGAATTGGCTGCCTGATGAGGATTAGGGTTATCAATGTTTTGACCATATGACTGAGGACTGATAAAATATGGTGCAGGGTCAGAAAGACAGGTGTCCATACATGATGGAGCAACCTCGGCCTTACCCAATTTGGCATTATTATCCTTTATAAGAGTGGGATCATTTATATGAATAGTGTCATGGATTGACAATGGAACGTCGTCCTCAATATGGACGACTACAGGCTGAGTATCCTGTCGATTAGCCACAGGAACCGAAATTGTAGGTTTCATGCTCCTAGTAACCCTCCTCGAAAACACCATATTTTTTGATTCAAGCTGTGAGGACCCTGCAGCAAATAATTAATCAAAATACACGATATAGCAGCAGAACTCAAAATCACTTTTATATTAATCGTAGGCCACTTCGAGGGGGCAACCTCCTTTGAGAAAGCTCAATACAAAATAACTTCACGGTGCCTTCCTTGGCCTCAACACACACTTATATACTAAAAATAGGCGCTAATACTATGGGTCAAAACCATGGGCCAATATAAACTATGGATCAACAAATACTACAGGCGGCTTACAAAGCATATGCGCCCAACAACAATAACACAAACTATGGATCAACAATTACTATGGGACGACTTACAAAGCATATGCGTCCAACAACAATATACTAACACGGTAAAGAGAAGGATTGACATGGGTTCCTAACATCCCCTCCCCCTTAGAAAAAGCTTTGTCCTCAAAGCTTTAGATGTGGAAATTGTCACTGAATCTGAAGGAGTGGTTCCCACGTAGCATCCTCGAGCTGCATTCCGTGCCATTGAATTAAAACCTCTGTGATAGAGCGAGAGCGAAGCTAGCGAGTGCGCTTATTGAGGACAGCCTCCGGCTCCAAAAAGATGGATCCTTCATTATCCAGTTCTGGTAAAATAGTTTGGCCTTTGATGTTGGTTCCAAGAACTTTCCTCGGACAAGAGACATGAAATACTGGATGAATGCAGGAAGAAGGCGGAAGTTCCAATTTATAAGCAACAGACCCAATCTTCTGAAGAATCCTATATGGCCCATAGAAATTTGGAGTGAGATTATGACGCCCTTTGAGTTTTAGTGAGGATTTCTTGTAAGGCTGGAGACAAAGAAAAACCATATCACCATCTTCAAAAGTGCGCTCAGAACGGTGCTGATCAGCTTGTTGCTTCATGTGATTTCTTGCCATGTGAATATTTTCGTGCAAAATGCGAAGAACCTCATCGCGGTTTTGAAGGACCGCATCAACTTCCTGAACTGGAGAACTACTGGGGGTGTAAGGAAGAAGAACTGGCGGTGCCTGACCATAAACTGCTTCATATGGAGTCATTTTAGAGGCAGTGTGGTAAGAGGTATTGTACCACCATTCAGCGAGAGGGAGCCACTTTGCCCACTGATGTTGTTGCTCAGAGGAGAAGCAACGAAGATAAGTTTCCAAGCATTTATTGATAATTTCAGTATGACCATCCGTTTGTGGTTGATAACCTGAACTCATCTTCAGTTTGGTGCCAGTGAGGTGAAAGAGTTCAGTCCAAAAATGACTGGTGAAAGTCGCATCACGATCCGAGACAATGGAAGAAGGCATTCCATGAAGACGAAAGATCTGGTCCAGGAAAATTTGAGCAATGGAGGAGGCTGTATAGGGATGGCTGAGAGCACAAAAATGACTATTTTTGGAGAGGCGATCAACCACAACCAAAATCATAGTCTTTCCTCCATATTTAGGGAGCCCTTCAATGAAATCCATAGAAATATCTGTCCATATCCGGGTAGGTATGGGAAAGGGTTCGAGCAATCCCGGAAGGGGTGTTGTTTCACCCTTATTTCACTGGCAGGTATCACATTTAGCCACCATTTGTTGAATTTTCCTTTTCATGCCCTGCCAAAAGAAGTTGCACCATGCCCGTTCATACGTTTTGAGAAAACCAGAGTGCCCCACTGACGGAGAAGCATGGAGTTCATAGAAGATAGCTTGTTGAAGAGCTGTGTTCTGGGGAAGCATCAGACGACCCTTGTATCTCAGTGAAGCACCATCCCAAGAGTAATGTGGGACAGCAGAAGGGTTGTTGTCCAAGTGTTGGATGATGTGAGATAATGAAGAGTCATTGACATAACGCTGTTGAACCGATTGCAACCAATTTGGAACAGGCATAGAAATAGCGGAAAGAGAACCTTGGTCATCAAATGTGCGAGAAAGGGCATCTGCCACAATATTGTCCTTACCCTTCTTATAATTGATATCATAGTCATAACCCATGAGTTTTCTAACCCATTGTTGTTGTGCTAGGGAGGTTACATGCTGTTCTAGGAAATATTTCAGACTCTGGTGATCAGTCTTGATGCAGAAATGATTCCCTAAGAGGTAGGGTCACCACTTTTGTACTGCATGCAAAAAAGCCATCATTTCCTTCTCATATGTAGAGGCAGCTAAATTCTTACCGAAAAGGGCTTTGCTGGTGAATGCAATGGGGTGTTCATCTTGAAGGAGAACAACACCAAGTCCATTTCCGCAAGCATCACTCTCAATAGTGAAGGGCTTGGAAAAATCAGGCAGAGCTATAACAGGTGTAGTACACATAGCTTGTTTCAGCTTGTCAAATGCACACTCAGTAACATGTGTCCATGTAAAAGCATCATTTTTCAACAGAGTAGTTAATGGAGTTGCAATCTTCCCATAATCCTTGACAAACTTGCGGTAGTAGCCAGTCAACCCCAAAAAACCATGAAGGCTCTTGAGTGTCTTAGGAGGCGGCCAATTGTTCATGGCAGTGATTTTGGCAAGATCCACACGAACCCCTTGTGCTGAGATAATGAGCCCGAGATACTCAACTTCCTTTTGGCCAAAAACACATTTAGACTTTTTGGCATGGAGATGATGATCAGATAAAAGTTGCATTACAAGAGCCAGATGCTGGAGATGTTCAGCCCATGTAGATGAGGATATCATCAAAAAATACCAGAATGAATTTCTGCAAATAAGGTCGAAATATTTTATTCATCAAGGCCTGGAATGTGGAAGGAGCATTAGTGAGACCAAAGGGCATGACCAAAAACTCATAGTGGCCATCATGTGTGCGGAAAGTTGTTTTAGGGATATCATCCTTATGAACCCGAATTTGATGATACCCAGAGCGAAGATCCAACTTGGAGAAAAATTGAGCACCATGAAGCTCATCAAGAAGCTCATCAACAACAGGAATTGGAAACGTATCCTTGATGGTGAGGTGATTAAGTGATCGAAAGTCAATGCAGAGGTGCCATGACCCATATTTTTTGTGAACAAGAAGAACTGGTGAAGAAAAGGAACTTGTGCTTGGGCGAATAATACCTTGCTTCAGTAAGTCCCTAACGAGGAGTTCAATCTCTGTTTTTTGGTGAAATGGGTAGCGATAGGGCCTGATGTTGGGAGGAATGCTTCCAGGAAGGAGCTGAATATGATGGTCCTCTGGTCGTGAAGGTGGAATTCCCACTGGTTCAGCAAAAACACCTGTATATCAATCCAGAATTTGTTGGAGATCCAAAGGAGTAGTGGGGGCCACTGATGGTTGCATTTGAATGGAATGGAGCTGAGCAATGACACCATGGGAACTCTTCTTAAGGAGTTTTTCCATGCGATGTGAACTGATGATGCTAAGAGACCCTGGTTGTAATCCTTTCAATGTGTGTTTGTGTCCATCGGGGGAGAACTGCATCCAAAGTTCAGCAAAATCCCATAATATGGGGCCAAGTGTGCGCAGCCATTGAGCGCCCAAAACCACATCACATCCACCTAAGGTCAAGGAAAACATGTCAGAGCGGAGTTTATAATCTCCCATAGAGATAAACAACATTACGACACTTCCCTTTGCAAGGTAAGGTGCCCCCATTGGCAACCATGACTTCAAAGTTGGAGCAAGGATGGATAAAACAATCAGCTTGTTTGGCGATCCGAGGGTCAATGAAATTATGATTGCTGCCAGAATCAATGAGTATTGTAAGAGGAAACTTCTTGAAGTAACCGCGTACCCACATTGTTTGGGGAGCTGTGACTCCAGCTAAAGCATGGAGGGATATCTCGGGCTGCTCGTCCTGAGATGGAGGGTCAGTAGGCGGCTCCTGAATGTCAACCGGGGAATCCATTGTATCGGGAGCTTCTTCACCAATTTCAGAGGCAGGTGGAGAATCCACATCCAAGAGATAGATCTTTTGTTGAACACATTGATGTCCCCGACTAAATTTCTCATCACAATTATAACAAAGCCCTTTTTCTCTGCATGCTTGCATCTCTGTTTCAAACAAATGCTTAATTGGAGGTGAGCGAGGAGCTGGCAGAATGGGAGGTCATTGAGGACCCATATTTCGGAAGGGAACAAAAGAGGATTTGGAGCATTGTTGGGCTGCCATCTTGTCTTCTGCCAACTTAGCCAACCCCAGGGCTTCCATCATTGTGTTGGGACTAAAAATTTTGACCTCAGAGTGAATTGCATCCTTTAGACCACTGATAAAACAACTCCGGTAGAAGTCATCAAGTAATCCTTCAGTGTGATTAGCTAGTTTCTCAAATTCAGTTTCATACTCTTTCACAGTGCCAATTTGGAAAAGTTTAGTGAGAGCTCCTGTGAATTCATCAAAAGCACTAGGACCAAATCGTTGCAAAAGGAGCTGGCAAAAATCAGGCCATTTTGGCTCTTCATGAGCCTTGATGTACCAACGATACCATTGAAGAGCTTCCTGTTCCAAATGAAAGGAGGAAAGTGGAACTTTGTTGAAATCAAAAGTATTATGAAGACTGAAATACTATTCTGCACGATAGATCCATCCAGTCGGATCAGTACCATTGAAGCGAGGAAAATCTAGCTTCAGACCACGAAAATTGCTGGAAGAAGAGAACCCATTGTTTGATGAAGACTCGGACTGTCGTCTGGTTTTCATAGCTAAATGCTTAAGATGGAGACTGAGAAACTTTTCATCCAGCTCCTGGAGTTTGGCTTGGATGGCTGCAAGTGCTTCCTCCATGGTTTTTGCTCCTATGCGGGTGACAACCATAACCAAGAAAAAAAAAAAAAAAAAACCAGGAAGGGATCTGCAACGGCGCGAAAGTGATCGGAAACAGTGGAATCTGCAATGGCACAGAAGTGATCGGCAATAAATGGATCTGCAATGGCACGGAACTGATCGGAAATAGTTCTGGACAGAGGAAATCTACGATTATGCAACTGAAAATAGATATGGACCCCAAGTATGTGCGGCTTCCTATTGGTTCAAGGGATTCACTCGGCCACCAATGCGTTCTGATGGCTTGCATATTGGGGAAGTACCCCTCACTCCACGGCTCAGGTAAAACTAATAACCGCTTGGCCACAAACGACAACTCTTGGTTTACCTCATGGGTGGGAACTAGTCAATCAGGTAGGGGTCGTTGCCCTTTTCGCTGGCAGGTCCTCTCAATGGGCCAGCTACTTTGGGGTTCCTGTGGTACTCCTCACAATGAGTTTTAGGGCTTATGCCCAAGTACTTCCCATAGTTAAGCGGATAGGGATTATTCCCAGATCTGAACCTGCAACAGAAGCGAAGAAAAAAAATTGGGCAGAAATTTCACCCCACGAGCCCAAGAAAGTGCTCTGATACTAGATGTGAGGACCCTACAGCAAATAATTAATCAAAATACACGATATAGCAGCAGAACTCAAAATCACTTTTATATTAATCGCAGGCCACTTCGAGGGGGCAACCTCCTTTGAACAAGCTCAATACAAAATAACTTCACGGTGCCTTCCTTGGCCTCAACACACACTTATATACTAAAAATAGGCGCCAATGCTATGGGTCAAAACCATGGGCCAATATAAACTATGGATCAACAAATACTACAGGCAACTTACAAAGCATATGCGCCCAACAACAATAACACAAACTATGGATCAACAATTACTATGGGACGACTTACAAAGCATATGTGTCCAACAACAATATACTAACACGGTAAAGAGAAGGATTGACATGGGTTCCTAACACAAGCCCTCTTCTATCGCAGCATACCTGTGCTAGATGATCTAGTTTATGCATAGACTCCCTGCTATGTTCATAAGGATTATTTGGCTCGGATAGATTTTTACAATGAACAATGTTAATATATTTGCTTTCGATTAACCTGTCCTCTGTTTTTGCAGGAGTACCATGACATTTATCAATTGGGGGTCAGTTCAAGACTACTTCAGACCAACAGGGAACTATATTATCAACATCGTCATTACTGATACCATCGTTTATGGGTATATTGGCTTCCTCGAGTCCTTTACCCTCTGACTCGGTCTCAGAAACATTATTGCCCTCAGGATTAGCAGTAGTCTTCCATTTCCTACGGGTTTTTGGAGAGGGGTTTGGCCAATATTGAGTCGGCCCCAAATGACATTCGGTTAAGAATTCATCCCATGATTTACCCTTCAAGGATAGTTGATGCTGTAATATGATTTTGACTAAACCATGGTGAAATAAACTTCTGTCAGGGTTATTGAAACTTTGAACTGCATGCGACATCTTTTTCAAACTTTGCCACAGATAAAATGGTATATTAAGCCTACATCCCTTTAATGCTAATAGGAGTCTTAGATGGTAGTAGTGAAGGTGAGAAAAACGTCCATCGCAGGACACAAACCTCACCAAACTTTCGTAAAAGGCTCGCCATTCAGGCTTCAGGAACTTGACAGAGACCCCTATCTTCAGTTTTGCATTATCCGGTAATGGCAGCAACAAGGATAAACACTTCTTTTTATTAACCTTACTACCTTTGAACCAGCATTCTCCAATTTGTGGGAGATTTTTCGCCTCTATGATTTTGTCTTCGTTAACAATGAACTTAAAACCCCCGATCCGCACAACGTCGTCTTTTAAATTCAAGGAAAATAGTTTGGTCACCTCTGCGTTATGACCATCAAAACACTTAAATAAATTCCCCCACCCAACTTTCTCAAATAGCAAAGCGACCTTCTCATCTGCTTCTACGAGCTCTGAACCTGAGATTTTGAAACGGTTCAACGGAGCCATAACCTCCTCAACACTATCCTGGTTTCGAAATGGAATGAATGGCGATGTGAAGAGGGAGGGGATAGGTATCCAAGTGTATGACATGATGTGAAAACTTCACATGCTTCAAATCTGACAGATATGAGGTTTCTGGACTTGGCCATATTTAGCCGAACCTAGCAATGATGAGTGCTACAACCAATGTTTTATTATGATACATGTATGTTTAGCCACGACTAATAGTAAAATTTAACCATTTCGACATATCAGGGATCGTGTGATTGATAGATCATAAGTCAAGGCATTGATTATGCACAGTGGTCATGATGAACTCGTACATCGTTATAAAATGAAATGGTTATCAACATTAAATCCTGCTGATACGAATCATCAATATATTCATAGTTGTTAGTTAATTATGAGGTGCAAGCCACATTTCTATGCCAACTCAGTGATCCAAGTGACAGGCATTATTAATTTGACACATGGCTCTCGTAAACCCTGTCAATTAATGGTCTTCTCCAGTTTGAGCATGAAAGGTGGTAGCGTTCAAGGCGATATAGTATCGAAATCATATACCAAATGTTTTGCATGGAAACTAACTAATGATCTGATTTAATATTTATACTATGTATATACATAAAACTTCATAGATCTAGTTTTAAAATTTTTCAAAAATCCCATTGATTAATATCCTACATCAAATTTGATAGGATACTAAGTTATAAAACTATAATATACGAAAATTTCCCATATAATACTCCTTTATTTATTTAACTACATATACACAATTTTTACAAAGTCATGGTAAGATATTACATATGAAATATGAACATTAGGTTTAATAAGAGTTTTGATTTAATAAGTTACCTTTAGTTCTAGGAGTTTAGAACTCATAATACCTCATTCATATCTAGCTCAGAAGGTGTTTCGTTGATTTCCCTTTGGCAAACTATCCTTTCAAGTTTTCTTAAATCATATATAATCAGATAAATTTAATTTAAAAATTGATTATATAAAAATTTATGAAACTGACTTATTAAACTGACAGCTACTAATTACCAAGTTTGTGAAAATGTTTTCATCAACTTTTAACATGCCATTTTACCCTTCTCCAATTGAGAGTACCTTCAGAATCAAATATTCTGAAGGTGCTCTTTTATAATTTTAGATCGGTAAATCATAAAAATAGCTGATCTCCCTTCATCTTAATGAGAAATGAAGGGGTTTTTGCTGACTGCCAACAGGTCGCCAGTTCTGTAGCACAGATCTCTCCTTGCTACAGGGGCAAGAATGGCTCCCTTCTGTCTATGGGGCAGAAAGGTAGGTTCCTACATGTGAAAATGCTAAAAATAAAGCGGAATGGATAGAAAGCAAAGACAGAAAGAAAATAGTGGTCGTGAGCCCCTCTGCAAACAATGTTAGGGATTCGCCTTGGCTACCTGCAAACAACTATTACGGAAAACAAACCTGCAAAACATGTTAATAGACAAACCTGCAAACAAACATGGGTCAGAAATCAAAAACTACTAAAGAAAAATGCATAAACAAAACAAGATTATACCTCCTTTGGTGAAATGGGCCACCATGCCCTGGCTAGAAGGAAGCACCTCCCTATCTCACTCAACAATGGATGAGGAGCTATGGCTCAATGGGGAGAATGGATGGAGGAGAGAGGGATGTGGGTGGCTTGAGAGGCAAAGGTGTCTTAAGGCATCCACGAGCAACATAACAGTATGCAAGAGAGGTCTGTGTTTGAGAGTGACCCCCCACCCTCCTTTTATAGCTTTTTTGGGGTTTTAGGGTTTTATGCCCTTGGTCTGGGCTATAGCCACTTTCTCCCTAACTTTATCTCATTTTAGGGTTTTAGCCCCTTTTGGGGGGCTTTAGCTCCTAGGAGAGTATTTTAGGCTCTTTTTTGGGGTTCTTAAGCCCTTTTCTTCATTCTTAAGCCTTTTTGAGGTTGTGGGGGTCTAATGGAGTGATATGAGAGTCATGAAATGGTGTCCTTCATTGGTGTAGGTCATGGAGAGTAGAGTGATGGATTTTTTGGGTTAACAATAGGGTTGGAGGGTTGACCTGGATCAAGAACTATTGAGCCTTGAGTCGGTGATGCTAAACTAGGAGTTCCTTGAGACGACGAAAGTGGACGATATCTAGGAGGGATTGTTTTCGAAAGTTGGGGTAAAAGAGCCAATATAGGTGCATGGTGAGGGATAGGTGAAGTAATAAAGGTCACAATATTTTCTTGAGCATCACACAAATGATCAATAGATGGTTGGACCGTTCTAAACATTTCCTCATTCCATGGAGCATCCATGGCGGGATGAAAAAAGGATGGTCTGGTAGTCTCAAATTTGGAAATAGCTGGACCTAAAGAAGTTCTCCAAAAAGGAGCATTAGGGCCATATTATGTCCCCTTGGTATCATCATATACGCAATCAACAACCCAATTTTATAAACCATCATGACCTTCCATCGGAAAATGGAAGGCAGTATCAGCCATAGGAGGTTGCTTGGCCAAGGGATTGTCATACATAGTGAATTATTCCCCAACTCCACAATCAAATTCCATTCCACATGAGAATCAATTGCAGCACCTTGGTCTATGGCTTCCATTGGGTTATCTCCTACAATAGGAGGAAGGTCATGTGGTAAGCTTTGAACCCTTCGATATCGTATCAAAGGTAACCCAACTAGATTGCTAGTCACTAAAAACATAACCTAGGGTTTGAAACTAGAATCACACACAAAACCTACCCTACACAAGCTAAAGGTCACAAGCAAACTTAGGTGATAACAAGGGATCATATAAAATCCAATTCCTCAGTAGTTTTGTCAAGTGTTTTCAACTCATGATATACTGTAGGGTCCAATAGTAAAGCGCGACAAGGAGGATTGGGACCATACCCTTGCCTGAACACCTGATTACCTGGACAGTACATGCGTAGTAGCTCCCCGAGTGTTTTTCTGGGTGTATTGCTCCGACAAGACAACCAAAAGGATTTTCTCATATGGTTTAGGGAATCCTAGAAGGGTCTCCTAATATATGCAAGGTATGTGGGAGTGCAAATCCGTATTAGTGTTGGCTAATGCACAACTGTTCAAAAGGGTCATTCTGATATACAATCAAGTATGTCAATTACCTTTCTTTATAACTCAAGGGTACGTGAAAGACTGTTCGATATACCAACGATACGTGGAAGAACCACACAGTTCCTAGGATGCAGTGCAAGAAATATAACGACAAATCCTATGTTTTAAGACACCAAAACACATCTCTATCCTATCACTCAAGTTACTAAAAATATTTAACCTATAGCTAATGTTAATTTTATCTTGAACGATTAGGTGAATGCATGATGTGTGGACTGAAAAGTAAAACCATGCAGCATGTTATGCAAATTTTTCACTTTATCGTTCGAAGCATGCCCTACTTATAGGAAGGAGAGACTGATTTAATTTTGTTTCAAAAGAAAAAATTACCAAACAGTCACACTAAACTTATCTTCCAAAAATTAAAACAAGCAACAAACTTCTAATAACTGAAACTTGAAAGCAAGAATGAAGTGAGATCTCTTTTCCCAAAAAGAAAGACACTAGAACTAAATGGCACACCAAGCACTTTTACCATTCTTCAAAAATGAAAATATCTAACTTACAACTATGATATATTTATTATTCTAATGAGATAAGAGCTTGTACATGAAAAAGAAGAACACGGATGCCTAAAATTTTGTGAAGCTCATCAAGGATCCAGTGGTTCATCTTCAAATACAACTATGATCGAATCTGAAATTTTATTTGAATCAAAAGAAAAAAACAATCTTTCATAAACTCATGAAGAAAAAAAGTAAAAACCAATAAACTTCCTTTTCAGTTGATCAAATAGTAAAAATAGATCTAACTATACTGACTTCCAAACCCTTGTTTTGAAAATCAAACCCAAGCATTCAAGCATCTAAACATATGGAGGCGACCTATCTCTTTGAACCAAGATAAAATAATCCTTTACCACTTTTAGATTTTGAATTTATCAGTCCATAAATCAAAAGTTAAGCCATAAAAACACTCAAAACAGAAAGAAAATATAACTAAGCTTTGAAATCATAGGGGCATCAAAACCCTACCTAGAACCGCTTGCAAAAGGTTGGTGACAGATTATTACCTCTTGGGCACCACCTTTTGTCCACTATGACAAAGAGGTGGTGCCACCTTATGTCTACTGAGTAAGCACGGTGGCACAACCTATTGTCCTCACCGAATGCGTGGTGACTCCTGTAGATGTCAAAACAAAAAAGTGGCAAAAAAGAGAAATTTAAGTGATTAAATACAAGCATCAAACCATGAAAATAATAGTAAAATTAAGTATAGAAAGCATATGTATTTCATATCTAAACAAATCTGGTCAAACTGAACCAAAATCTCACTAACAACCTAGTAGATATGGTCACAAAAAGGTTGGAGTTTGGATTACAGACAAGAGTTTGAAAACCAAGGAAGATCATATGTGTTCAATGTTGTCCCTAGTATGGTTGCCAACTTTGTTTCTATCAATTATCACCTCTTGCTGAGAAGATTTTTTTCCCTAGGTATGAATGGTTCAGATCTAGAACAAATGAATGATAACAAGGATGGAAGACTTCCCCTTGAGCTTGTAGATATCCAGAATGATTCCTTTAGCTATACTGCAGTATGACTTAGTTTTCGTCTATGGTGTTGAATCTCCACGGATGTACCTGCACAAACACATCAAACAACAAGCAAGATCAAAGGTACCAAAAAGTGGTCTACATTTCTATATTAGTGACTAAAAAATCCAATAATAAAATGAATGATTGGAGCATAATACATTTTATGGGAAAGGAACCATGTTTGCATTAAAATGAAGAAGAGAGAATACAACCATTTTCCTTAGTGTTGTGATGGTCCTTCACATGCCATGTCTTGTCCTCAAAGCTCCAATTTATCTCTTCTAAGCTCACCCTACATTTGGCCAGAATCTCAGTGCATCAGCATAGATTTTCTCTCTCTTCCCATGGAGGATGATCCAAGTTTTATAGGCCTTGGGAGGATAGGGATGGTTGAGGAAAAGGTGAATGGGGTGGAAGGGAGATCCTACTAGGGGGAATATCGAGCCCAGGTGGTACAAAAGAGTAGGGATGAGGGTGCCATGAAGTATTCCTTAGAAAAGCTTTGTGAATCTTTTCTTTTTCTCTCTAAAACTTGAGCACCACTCTTTCACTTTGTAGACAGAGCATTACCAGGGTGGAACTGCTTCTTGACCAAAGGGTAAAGGCGGTGGAACTACTTATTGTCAAGAGACAATATGTGTTACTAAAGAGGGTAACACTTCTTCTATTAAAGGAAAAGGCGGTGCTAGACTCAAATATAGAAAATAGGAGTCTTGGCCAATGTCCAACTTCACAATTTGGGAATTGAGGGAAATTTATGATGTTTCAGGCCTCAACACATGATGGTGACGAGATTTATGTGTAACACAACTGATGTTCTTCAAACTGAACACTGTTCTCTATGAAGCACTTCCTAGTCACAATCTCCATCAATTTATATGCTTTTGCATCCTCACTATATCCCAGTATTATACATTCACTACTCTGGGATTCGAAGGCCTTCCTCTTTTCCATAGGTATTCTGGCCCAAGCTTTCGAACCAAAGACTCTCAAGTGAGGGACATCAGACTTATGCCCATGCAATGCTTCGAATGGAGTTTCCCCAACCACATATTTGTGAGGAACTTTATTTTGTATGTATGAAGCACAATTTACAACTTCATCCCAAAGAGAAGGAGGAATATTCCTGGCTTGGAGAAGATAGGTTTCCATCTCATTCAATGATCTATTTTTCCTCTTAGCCACACCATTTTGTTGTGGTATGTATGGAACTGAGTGTTCCATTCAAATCCCCTCTTATTCACAATACTGCTGAAAATATGTTTTAATGTATTCACCTACATTATCTGATATAATGGACTTGATCTTCTTTCCATAACTATTTTCAATCAAGGCTTTAAAAACTTTAAAATTTTCAAATACCTATGAATTATGTTTCATAAAATATACCCAACATAACCTGGAACAATCATAAATAAAAGTAAGGAAATACCTGGAACCATTGTTTGATGTTATAGGCATAGGTCCTAAAACATAGTTGTGTATCATATCAAGTGTAGAGGAAACTCTGTGTTCCTTCCCAACTTCATACCTCTTCTGTGGATGCTTACCTACCAAGCAACCAGGACATACTCCATCTGAAGTTTGGATGAGAGTTAATCCTTCAACCACTTTTTCATTGTGGAGTTGCTAGAGATATTTGAAATTGATATGCCCAAATCTCTCATGCCACAACTTGTTCGTGTTATTGGAATGAGTTAATAGAGTTGTTGGAGTTGAAGCAGGCAGTAAATGGGATAACTCATATGCCTTTGAGGAATGGTTATCAAACCCGGCTTTCGCTATGACATTCCTAGTAGATTTTTTTGTGATTTCCATTTAGTCAGATTTGAATGTAACTTCTTGGGAGAGCCTGTATGAGTCATATGATAAAAAAACAACATATTTGTTGCAATTGAGGGCACAAAGAGAAAATTATTGGACTCACCATGTTGGATTCTAATAGAACCTCTCCCAAAAACTGGGATTTGGGAGTCACCTCCCATGTGAATGGTAGGTCCTCCTGATAGAGTGAGAGCAGTGAAGGATTCTTTGGAGGCAACCATGTGATTGGATGCTACAAAATATATCAAGTGATATTTTGACTAAGTGAGGCTTGCATTCAAGGCATGGAATCTCTCATGATATTCTGTAGGTTGTCCAACATCAGACTTATTTCCTCCTTGTGGCAGGTAAATATTGTTTTGTTCAAGGAGTGTTGACAGTTGGTCGATTGTCTTATTCATGCACTAGCTCTTTGAATGAAAGCCTCTCATATAGTATTAACACTTACTCTTCTCGAATTTCTTATTTTTCTTGGAACCCGAGGTTCCATCGAAAGATATTTGATTATCCTTTAGCTTCAAATCAATGGCTTTGGGCTCCTTCCCTTTGTGCTTCCCTCTTGCTTGTGCCTTGTTTGAGTCTGTCATTAAGAGTGCTTGATTCTTTGAGGTTTCAATCACTCTGATTTGAACCAATTTATCTTGCTCTTATATTAAGGACTCAACAAAATCATCTAGAGAAGGCATCTTCCAATTGGGTATGGAAGTTCTTCTAGAATGGAATGTAGATACAAAGACTGAGTACTCATAGCCAAGCTTTCTAAGTACAGACATCACAAGTTTCTCATCTTTTCTCTCCAATCCACATTGTTTTCATTACAGTACTAGTGACTTGTATGTTGTGAATACTTGTTGAATACATTCAAAACTGTTGGGTTGTATAGCAATGAACTCATTCTCCAATATGTTCCCTCGAATCTCATCTTGTTTCCCAAGAAAATATTCAATATTTTCTCGAGATTCCTTCAAAGTCCTTAGTCACCTAAGGTGGAACAAAATATCCTGGGAGATATGAGTGCACATGAAGTCGAAGGCCTCATCAAGTCGATTCAAAATTTTGTTCTTCTCAACATGTTGTTGGGGGTCAGTTTCTTTTCCCATAGTCATCCTATACAGGACAATCTTGTGCAAGGAGACCTGCATATCTTCCCTCCAATAAATGTAGTTGAAGGGTGTAAGGATTCGGGGTACGAGATCTAATGGATCCATCTCTATGTATCTTGAGACAGTCAATTACTCAAGAATCTACGTATATACCTACAAAAACACTACAAAAACCAAATTCAATTCGCAATCATGTCATTTTCAAGCCTTTCCACCTTAACATGTACACTTTCTTAGAGTCCGTCACAATTGTATAGACTTCTCTGAACATAATTCAGAGGGAGAAAGGCTATCATTCTAGGATTTATGTGGAAACTTAGTTGCTTCTGGTGTACAATGGAGATCGGATAAGACTTGTTGCTAGCCTGAACAAGGCTCTGATACCATGTTAAATTTGTGAACCATTGATCTACAGGAAAATGAGAACAATTGAGAAGTAGAATTATGAAGTGGAATATCAAGAACAATGTACACTGAACAATACAAATTTGATAACAATTGATCAGTTAATTACAACATTGATCTCTATTCATTTAGCAGTAATACAACAATGTTACAATAAGGATAATTCAAATCATGTGGATAAGATTCGAATCTACCAACTCAATCTGACTGAATAGATAAATAGGAGAGTCTAAATTATTGCATGGAAGTCACTAGTATAACTTCTTATGTCTAAATCACTCTAACAATTAGTTAAACTAGTTAAACTGATGAGGTAGGTGGAAAAAGGCACCACTTCCCCATGCAGCCATGTAAAATTGGCGCTAAACTAACTGAGAGTGATCTAACTGAATGTAACTAAAGGTTGACTCATCATAACTTCCTACCTACCACAACCAACTAATGGAGGCTTTTGGTGGCACTCAGAGTGGCTCCTAGAATGTAGGTATTGTCACAAGTGGAACCAAATGGCACCCGTGGCACCAATGGCACCAGTGGCACCAATATCATGGTGGCACCAAACTTACCCAAATGACTCCTAAGTAAGAAAAGATTATCAAATAGACTATATACGGACAAAATATGATTATATATTACTAACATGGAACACATGGTTTCCACCTTCTATGTACCAAATTGTATATTTGGCACACTAACTCAGATAACTTAGCAAACAGTAGGATTATATAGGTGAATCAAAACTAGGATTTGACCAAGGTTTGGGGTTAATATGAGTTCAAATTAAGAGAAGGGATAATTTTCATCTTAGGATCCTATGAATAATGCACTGGGACATTTTATAGTTTCAAAACCAGTGAGGCTGAAGTTTATGCCCAAGACTCCTAGCCACCCCAGCATATGCAAACTAAACCCTTTGCTTCACATATCCTGTCAACCGATGGAGATGTATTTTGGCTTGTATATGATTAGAAACATGAAATATTATTTCATTAACTCTTGGTATTCACACCATCAATTTTGAGGAATATTAAGGTGGTTTCGAAGGTAATTTAGTGAAATTGTCTTTTGAGACTACTCAACTAGCTTAACTTCTGAATGACCCAAACACTCTAAAGGGGATATTAATTCTCAATATCAGGGATGATATGTGTTAATTGAATTCTTAGTGAATAGAATCACATGAGAGAAACGAATTTGGCTTTTCCTTGATTTATTACTAATTCAAACACTGAAACTAGCTCAAATTTCATAGAAATATAGACTAGGTGCACACAAGAGAACATAAATTGGACTTTTATTAATTGCAAAAGGAAAATAAATATCACATTTATTATATGGAATCAATGGAATCCTTCAGAGCCTGAATAACATCAATAAGTGGTCTCAATAATAGAATAGAAGAAGAGAGGATTCTCCATGAGAAGAGTCTAGGAAAATATGAATATTCGAACTGATAGGCTTCTTCAATCACTACAATTGGATCAAATTTAATAGGATATGTTCATAGGACCTGCAATAAAATAAATGATGAATATTGGATGTCTTCATACTCACAGTAGAAGCATTGGGAACATCTCCTAGCTTGGACTAGGGGCACACCTCCCAACTCTATAGTAGCACAATGCTCTCAGATCATTTCAAAAACTGTCAAAATATGTGATAGTGATGCACTATCCTTACTTTATATACCAATTTGGATTAAAGGTCAAATTTACTCTTCATATGGTCCACTTTCCTCAACCAATGCGTTCTCATGAGTGGATAGTGTTAAGATTTCATATGCCAGACTAGATATCATTAGTGTTCAATCCAAATTCAAAACGGTAACATATGCAGAATAACTAAAAGAAACACAATCACAAGATAGACATAGTATTTATCCTAGGAAACCCTCAAGGGGAAGAAAAACCAGAAAAACTTCCTTTGTATAAGATGTATAACATAAAACCCCAAAACAGGTATTCTCCTCCTTGTTGATCTCTCTCTCTCTCTCTCTCTCTCTCTCTCTCTCTCTCTCTCTCTCTCTCTCTCTCTCTCTCCTATGCACTACATAAGTGAGTGAGTGTGTGGTGTAATGAGGAACACAGATCCTATATTTATACACTTTATGTCAACTAAATTTTACCCTAAACAAGTCAGCCCCGCTAAATTGTTTGGGTTGAATTCACCTAGGAAGACTCAAAATAATATTTTATATTATTCATTAGGGTACTAATGACCTGAATTGTAATGGAGGCTTTAACTCATGACTCTATGATGACCAATTACAATAGTAACATCCCGACTGAGGAATAATAAAATATCCATTGGGTTACATCAATAATATACATTTATAATGTCCTTTGAAGTTACAATATTTCAACACTCCCCCTTAACAAGAAGGTTATTCTACTGACAACATCATCATAGACTATAGGAGTAACAAGAGAGAATATCTTCAGCAGTATCGAGGTAATACATCTGTACTTCATAGGAATTTTTCAACATTCATCAGTAACTAGAACAGTTAATATTGAATGTCTTCATCTTCTGCATCACACGATCACTTGATCCTTTTGTAGCAACACTTCTCTTTCAATCCTTCATAGCAATACTTTGATATTCTTGATCCTTTGCAGAAATACTTCAATCTTTTATCCTTTGTAGCACTTTTTACCTTCTCTATCCTTCGTAAAAGCACTTTGATCTCGGATCCTTTGCAACATACTTATATCTTCTTGATCCTTCGTATCAGCAACACTTCAATCATTTAGATCCTTTGCAACAACACTTCAATCTTCTTGATCCTTTGTAGTCTCACTTCAATCTTATTGATCCTTCACCACCATACTACCTACAATACATGTTAACACTAAAAAGTGTTCACCTAGATCTCCATGGTCTAAACCATATACATACATCATATTCCCACCATATTTCCCTCATTTTTGGCATTCACAATTGTATTTCCACAAAACATGGTCTAAGACATCGTTATTCATTCCCATAAATGAAGGGATGGTGAGAATTCATTATTGTTTATCCCCCACTTTCTCCCAAAAAGGGTCAAAAACCCTAAAAAATGAGAAAGGGTCAAAATACCATAGATAAATATCATGGGCAATAAAATACCATGGATCATTACCATAGGTTAAAAAACCTTAATACCATACTATAAATACATTATGAAGGGCTCTCCCTGTTATAGCTCAAAATGAAACATCTCTTCTTGTGACCACTTTCCCATGATTATGTCACATCTCAACACTTCCATGACGACACTTCATGAAAGTCACTGAAATTCATTGAAAAAACACCTATATTGGAGGACCCATATCTGGAGTTGTCTAACTCCATTTGACCTCTTCTCTACATCATTGGAAAGGTGTCTAAGTCAGGTAAAACTTTCAAACAGAGAAAAAAGTATGAATATTCATAGAAGTACCCCAAAAAGGATATTTTTTATGTATACATGAGTTTCCTTAAGGAAAGGAAACCCGCGTATTCCACTTGACCTTTTGTGTTGGCCATTACTTGGTATCGATTCATTACATTATGTCTTCTGCGGTTCTTGTCATGAAATTCAGTATCAATTCTAGATCCAATTAGTATTTTAATTACCTCATGTTGGGGGATGAAGGATGCCTTAATACCTTCCTTATGATGGATCTCTTTCTATCGACTGCAACACATATTGCTCTGGGAATGAGATTTAGAGTTTATGATAGTCCCTTGGGTATTGCAATCATCAGTGGCGATTTACATTGTTGTTGGGTAGTGGAAATACCTTGTTGTCTCCTAATCGATGGATTATTCAAGTGTTTGGATTCAATTCCTTGTATTCACACTTGTTAGTGTTAGGATTATTAATCCTCCCTTGGAAAAATGTCTATTAGATTAATTATTTCCTAACTTAGGAACCTTAAATTAATTAAATGAGTCCACTAGTGCAATTGGGTCCACATGGCCCAATTGGGCCACATGTACTAGTCATTGAAGTTTGGGGGAAAATGCTATAGGTTAACTGCCACTTACTGCATGTGCATGCATCAGTGGGGATGCCTCCTAGACCAATCCCTACATTTTAGGAGCCACTGGGAGTCCCGTCACTAACCTACTTCAGTCAGTTGGTGTTAGCACTATTTAGTCTTAGTTAGCCGTCAGTTACAATCAGTTATTTCACATTAAGTTAGGCTAGTGCTACTAATGCATGGATAATGCATGGTTGCATGGAGAGGAACACTTTTCCTACCTACCTCACTCTCAGTTGCACTAGGTTAACTAGTTTTCACTGCATGTTGGAGTTATTGGTCATCGGGGAGTTGTCTATTTGGACTCCGATATTGATTGGGAGACCTTGAGTTAGAGATTTAGTTAGATACATTCTTATCCACTTGGAGGATTTGAATTCATTATTCATGCATTCAAATTATACCTATTTGTAATCTATTGTACACCAGATATTATTATGATGAATATACTGTAAATTCCTGAGCAATACTTGTCCATTTCCTGTGTGGTTTGTCTTGTTGGATTTGTATTTTCATTCTCCATTCAATTGCTGCAACATAATCATAACTCTCTGCCTAAATATCTAAATGGAATTCAAATTATAACATGGTATCAGAGCCCTCTCAAGCAAGATTCATGCTTGTTTCTCCTCATCGAACATCAGAAGCAGCTAGGTTTCCACAAAATTCCCATATGAAAATTTGTTAGCTTTGGATTCATTCACAGTAGAAGAGAGGGCGTGATGTACCTTGAAAACATGTTAATGTCTGGAGGAAAATCATGATTCTAATAGTTCTTATGTTTTAGTGTTATTTGCAGTGAAATTTATAGGTGCTACATAGCTTGAAAGAAGTATTTGCAATCTCCCTGTTGGAGAAATTATGAGTTCTCAAAATCCTGAGCCGCGAATCCTCATAACTTCCACTTACCTTGATTAGAGGATTGATATGCAGTTGGCCTTGCGCAAGCATGGCTACCACAGGATTATACATGGATGGGAGGCTGAACCTCATCAGCCGGTGGAGAGAAACAAGTTCCTAAACCATTGTGACAAAGCATCTGGGTACTTATTTACTTAAATTTCCAGATATATCCTCTTTCATATAGAAGGATTGAGGAATCTTAGAGAATCCTAGGAGAACCTTGATAGCTTGTTTAACAAACAAGATGAGCTTTGGGGACACATTCTAGAGAAAGAGTTGGTATCTTTACATCCCAGTAGTTTCAAGAATATTGAGCAATTCTTCTCCAAATTTAAGTCTCTAGTGTTACAATGCAAATAGTGTGGGATAGAGCAGAAGGATGAGAAAAATGTCCTTTTAATACTCAACAAACTAGGTCTTGAGTACTTTGTCTATGTCTCTATGTTTCATTCCAAGCAAGAAAGCTTTCATGATTGGAAACTTCCTTCTTTAGATTCATTCTCCGAGTCCTTAATCAAGGAACAAGACAAATTGATTCGAATGGGAGTCATCCAAACTTCAAAGGATTAAGATATTTTGGTTACTAAATCCTCCAAAGCACAAGCAAAGGGTAAATCAAAGAAGAAGGGGCCCAAGGCAGCTGATTGGAAGCCTAAGAAAAATCAACAAGCTTCTAAAGGGTCCTCCATCTCTAAGAAAAATAAATTTGAAAAGAAGTTATGTATGTATTGTGAAAAGGGATACCATCTTGAAGAACATTGCATGAGGAAGCAACTTGATGAGATGTCTGCTCTTCTCAAGCAGCACAACATTGCTCCTCCAAGAGCAAAGATTCTTGATGAAGAAGCACCGACAAAAGATGTCTAAAGGTGTCATGCTTTGATAGCAACTCTCTCTCCATCCTCAGCATACATTATAGATTCTAGAGCCTCCAACCACATGGTTGCCTCCAAAAAATCCTTCTCTACTCTTTCACTATCAAAGGGGCCTAATATTCACATGGGAGATGATTCCCAGTTTCCAGCAGAAGGAAGGGGCTTAGTCAGAGCAAAGCATGGTGAGTTCAAGAATGTCTTATATGTGCCCTCCCTTGCTGCTAACATGTTATCTATTTAATAGATGACACATACAGGCTCTCTGAAGAGGGTCACATTTGATTCAGACTCAGTTGAGATTACAGAAAAATCCATTGGAAATCTTGTAGCGAAAGGTATTGCAAATCACTCTACCAAAGCTTATGAGTTTTCACATTTCTTGCATGTTTCTCCTCCTACAGCTTTATTTTCTCATGCTAACAACACCAACAAGATTTGGCATGAGAGATTTGTCCATCTCAATTTCAAATATCTAAAGCAGCTCCACAATGATAACATGGTTGAAGGTTTTCCCTCCATTCAAACTTCCGATGGAGTATGTGTTGGGTGCTTGGTAGGTAAGAATATAGAAAAGAAGTATGATGTTGGGAAGGCTCATAGACCTGTCTCTACATTTGATTTGATACACAATGATGTAGCTGGACCTATGACCAATCCATACATTTTAGGAGCCACTAGGAGTCCCGACACCAACCTACTTCAGCCAGTTGGTGTTAGCACTAGTTAGTCTTAGTTAGCCCTCAGTTACAATCAATTACTTCATAGTCAGTTAGAATAGCACTACTAATGCATGGATAATGCATGGTTGTATGGGGAGGAGCATGTTTCCTACCTACCTCACTCTCAGTTGCACTGAGTTAACTAGTTGTTATTTCATGTTGGAGTTATTGGTCATTGGGGAGTTGTCTATTTGGACTCCAATATTGATTGGGAGACCTTGAGTTAGAGATTCAATTAGATACAATCTTATCCACTTGGAGGATTCGAATTCATTAATGATGCATTTGAATTCTACCTATTTGTAATATATTGTACACCAGATATTATTATGATGAATATACTGTAAATTCCTGAGCAATACTTGTCCATTTCCTTTGTGGTTTATCTTGTTCGATTTGTATTTTCGTTCTCCATTCAATTGCTGCAACATAATCAGAACTCTCTGCCTGAAGATCTAAATGGCATTTAAATTCTAATATTTAGAATGTACTAGGTACCTTGGGGACCATTTTAATTAATGGTGGTTTCCCTCACATTTGTTAACGGTTCTCATTATTGACTGGTAATCAAATGATTCCCTCCATGTTCGACTTCAGCTTCTTTATTCGCATGGTTAGGATTCGTACCTTTTGGGTGGTTTGGATTGAAGACCTTGTGCCGACAGTAGCATTGTCATATTTTACTATCACCCTAGTTGCACAAGACCTTGTCACACTTCATATGACATTTGTTGATACATAGATCCACCTTGTATTTTTTTGGCTATGATCAATTGTTGAGCATGGATCCACCTTGTTCATTTGTGGCCATGACTCCTTTAGATTTGATATGGTGCCTTTATGCATATTGTGCGACAATGATAGTTACATATGTTGGATCCACCTCTATATTTGTGGTGATGATTTGTATCTAGACTTGTATGTCCCAAATATCAGTTTTGTCTGACATTTATCTCTCTTTCATGTACCTCTGTTCAAGCCTTTCAATCTTGGATTCTCTACTCTCTCCATACTCAGTTGTTTCCTTTATAATGTATTTCAGCTATCATCATCCCATCTAACCTCATACATTAGGGGGCATCTGTTATAACTTAAAATGACACATCTCTTCCTATGACCACTTTCCCATGATTTCGTCGCATGTCAACACTTCCATGACGACAATTCATGAAAGTCACTGAAATTCATTGGAAAAACACCTATATTGGAGGACTCATATACGTATTTTTATAACTCTGTTTGACCTCTTCTCTGCATCTAAGTTCGATAAAAATTTCTAGAAGACACCAAAGTCTGAAAAATCCTAGAAGTACCCTACAAATGATATTTTTTTATGTATACATGATTTTCCTGAAGGAAACCTGTGTATTCCACGTTTTATATGCGACTTGTTCTATATAATACCTGTGTATTCCTTGAATTTCTAAACTATTTACATTGCAACCCATGGATCATACATGAGTATTGTTACTACAACCCATGTATGTCCCTTGAATATGCGACTATTGTTAGTACAACCCATGTATTCTTCTTGTAGATGTCAAAAAAAGATGTTTCTCAAATTTTGGGTAGTTTGGGTGGTTATGCAACTGACTCCTTTGATTGTAACTAATTTGTCTTTGACCCTATCTCTTAAGAAAGGTATAAATAGAGGTAGGGAGGTCCATGAGAAGAGGCTTGAACTTTTTCGTTGTTATGCTGGAGGAATTGGGACTCTCATTCCCCCCACATTTTCCCTAGAAGCTTTCTCCTTATGTTGCAGAGCTTGGAGGTTGAGTTGCTTGGAGATGAGAAGCAGCAGAACCAGATCAAGGTTTTGTGAGGTGCCCAACTTGAAGAGAAGGTATATTTGTACTTATTTTCATGATTAATAAATATGTGATGTCCTTCTTCTTCCCAAATATTTGTTCAATTTGTGTTTGAATCGCTATTTTGATCATATAATGATCTTAATCAAATTATTATTTCATGTTTCTTTGATTATTATTGCTTTACATGTGGTCATATTGGTTTGAGGAAGGTATAATTCGTTTTGCAGGTCTCTTGGAGTAAGAGGAGCAAGAGGAGGATTAAAGGGCTTCTTGGATAAACCTTCGTTTGGATAAGGTATGAAACATTCCAATATCTGAACTTGTTTATATATACTTGTAGAACCATTTACATCTCTCTTTCAACCCCAGTACGTTGATGGCCTCTTAAACCCTAGCCATAGGAAACTTTCATCTACAATAGAACTGTTGAATCCGTTAGGGAGAGCCTTATCTGTTTGGAGTTTCTATGTCTTTCTTTCAGTCTTTTACAAGGTTTCAGGTCCTTCTTGCCACTTAGGAACACCTTCTCATCCTGATAGTAGACCTCCCCTGCCTCCCTAAGGCTTTTTTTGGCTTTTGGGGGGCCTTTTCCCACCCATACGTGAGTTGCAGAATCCATAGTCGCATGTTTGGTTTGTACATGCAACCTGCCATATTTTCAACCTATGTATGATACACAACCTGTCAATAGGGAAAGCCTCATGTGCTCCTAAATAGTGTTTTTCCTCTTTTGTGGTTTTTTCTATTGTTTGAGGGCTCTTTGGTAGGTTTTTTGGGGTCCTCTGGATGTGCATGACTCTAGGGAGTTAGTGACATCCCTTTTGGGTGTTCTTTATCTATGTGGTAAGTCCTTTTGTAGAATTAGGGTTTTCTCTTTGCTCATCTCCCCAACCCCTTTGCTTGGCATGATTTTTGTCTTATGCTTTTGGTCATCGTCTGTTAGTGATCTTTGTCTGAACTTAGAATCTTATTGGTGTTTGTTTCCTTCTTCTTTTGTTGGTTAAATTCACCTTGCCAAAGTAGTTGGCTTGTCTCTTAAGCAATCCTTCCTTCCAAGTAGGGTTTATACTGACTTTAGGGCATTCTAGAGTTTGTTTGGTGGTTGTATAGCAGAGTTCATTTTGCTTTGTTCTTGTTATATGCATACTTTACTTTATAGGTATTTTTTCTTTTGCATTTATAAAAGAAAACGAAAAAATATAGCAGTTTAATATGCATGTAGATTAGGGTTTTGTTTTTAATGCATTGCATATCTTTATTTTTGAAAGAAAGAAAAAAAAGTTGTTCTTTTGTGGCTTTCAAGTTTCTATTTGAAAAATAAAGAGAAATGTTTTTGCTTTTTGCATTTCATTTCTCTTTGCTTAGTCATTTTGTTTCAACTTTGATTCAAAACACGATTGGTTTCACCTCTGCCACCCTCTTTGAGTAATTAACAACCCTTTAAAATAAACGCTTAATATTTAAAATTTATTAGTAACTGTTTGTTTATAGGGATGGCACACACTAGTCTAGGCTAATGTTTTGGGTTAGAGATATTTTAACTTCCCAAAACATCAAACTCAAACATAGTGGCCTATCTATTAGGAAATACAACTTTGTTGGGAAAGACACTGGAAATATCCTCTCGCATAGGAGTCAAGCACAAGGTTGTGTGATACTAAGTTGTTGGAGATACCTCTCCACTTCTCATTAAAGCATACACCAGAGATGTTGCATGTTTGGGGACTCACCCAGTACCTCCTCCCATCCCTGTTTGGTGCCTAGTACTATTTGGGTTTCAGGATTTGTTACCCTTCCCATGTGCATCGGCTGGACTAACGACTGTTCTGCTGGAATTTCTCCACTATTTTGGTAGCCTTAGTATCTTTTCTGCCAGGATATTACACAGGTGGCATTGGAAGGCTATTTCTAATGCACCTAGGGTATACTTGGAAGGTAACCTCGGTAGACAAACTAGGAGGGAAGTTGGGTGATTCCAGTACTTGCACCCAGAGGGCTCTTCTGAAGACATCAAGTAACTACTCTGCTTCCTTCACTGGTTAGTTATGGGCCCTCATCATCCCATACTTTCCTTTGGAGGCATATTTGTTTGCTTGGCTTGATACTTAGGTATTTTTCTAGTGGTGTGTTCTTTGTACAGTTGGCTGCCTATCGACCTCATAATTTTTCTTATTGTTTGAAGCTATGGCTAACGCCCCTTTGAACACCAACCAAGAGATCCCCATGCTGGGAACTCCTTGTAATAGTCCTCCCACAGGGAATGTTGGTGTTCCTTTGATGGACACCTTTAATCTACCTGGATTCACCCTAGGGCTACCAATGTGGTTTTTTTCCACTCTAGCTGTCTCAGATTCTCTTGATACTTCTCAAGTAAGCTCCTTATATCAACGGCATCGAAACACTGCTTCCCCTTCACTTGTAGTTGCCTCTCCTCCTCCTTCTACCTCATGTGATGAATTTTTTGACACTAGTAACCATTAGTATAAAATGCGTAAAATAAGGAGGAATATAAAGAAGACACATAAGCAAGGGGGCACCCGTTCAACCTCTGCAGGTCAAGTTGAACCTCACCACCCAGCCTCTGGAGTTCATGCTAGGGGAACCTATCCAACCTTTGCAGGTCATGTTGGATCTAAGCACTCAACCTCTGCAAGTCAATTTGATCTTAACCATCCAGCCTCTATTGATCATGATGGTGGGATCCTTCCAACCTTTCCAGGTCACATTGGATCCAGTCACTCGGCCTCTATAGTTCATGTTGAGGGAACCCGTTCAACCTCTGTAGGTCAATTTGAACCTCCCCATCCAACCTCTATAGGTCATGTTGGATCCAATTACCCAACCTCTGTAGGTCATGCTAGGAAACCTTTTCCAGCCTCTGAAGGTCATGCTGTGGGCACACACTCAACTGCTGCAAAGCATGTTGATCCTACCTATCTAACCTCTACATTTCATGTTGGACTCAGTCTCTCATCCTCTGTAAGTCATGTTGGGGGCAGTCTCTCAGCCTCTATGTTTTATGCTAAGGGAAAACAGTCAGCCACTGCTAGTCATGTTGACAGTGTTGAAAAGTCTAACCATTCAAAACACAAGCCCAAGTTTCCTTGTAATCTTTGTGAGGGAGACAACCTTACTTATATATTCCCTTCCATCATGGAGGTATGAAGAGTTTGGTTCCCAGGTCAGCCCATTTTTTAAAATCCTGAAGTCTCTCAACAACCAACCTCTCTTAGTCAGGTTGGACTCAGTCTCTCATCCTCTGTAGGTCATGTTGGGGGGGAAATATCATCCTCTGTAGATCATCCTAAGAGAAAGAATTCAACCACTCCTAGTCATGTTGACACCATTGAGAAAACTGGTCATTCAAAGTGAAAACTTAATTTCCCTTGTAAGCTATGCGAGGGAGATCATCGTATTCACCAGTGCCCTACTATTGCAGAGGTGCGAAGAGTGTGGTCCGAGACTCAAGAATTTCCTTCTCCTGAACAAACTATAGTTTCTCAACCACCTACTCAACCTTTGGTTGATATAGTGGTCGAACCTTCCCAATATTTGGTTTACCCCACTCTTCTTTTAAAGAGTGATCCTTATGTGATTGAATCAATGTTATATTTGGTCAATCCCACTCTCCCTTTGGAGAGTGACTTTCACGAAGTAGTTGAATCGATTCCATCATCGATTAACACCACTCTTATTTTGGAGAGTGAAGTGTCTACTAGTCACATTTTCTTTATTGCCAGTTCAAAACAAACTAAACAAGGGTGCATTGAACTTGCTCCGGATCAACCCCCACCAAGCTCCCAGATTGATTCCTTTAATTGGGATAGCCTAGTTGAGTCACGCCTTCCTTCTGATGTAACTTTACAGATAAAGGTCAAAGTTGGACAATACACAATTGCTTGTTTTATTTTTAATGAAGGAGCCTCAGTTAGTATCTTGTATGCTCATGCTTGGTGAGGCATGGGATCTCCCAGACTTATATTAACTACCATTTAGTTACTAGTGTTTGATAGAAAAACTAGTATAGCCTTGGGAATTCTTGCTCAAACACTTGTTACTTTGGGCGGGACGGCCATCTTAGTTGACTTCATGGTGATAGAAGACCCCTTGGAATTCAATATGCTCCTCGAATGTGATTATTTCTATGCCATGCAAGCTATGGTGTCAATATTATTTCATGTGATGTAATTTAATCATGGTGAAGAAATTGTCACTATCGATCAATTGGATTTTCTTGATCCGTCTCCTAGCCTAACTAGAGACTAGCTCTTTCCTTTATTGATTCTCAATGTTTCTATAGACACTACCCTGCCATGAGTGAGCTATGTGGCCTCATGTCCTTTATGATCAATTGCCACTAAAGAGAAGCCTCTTTGTTCATGCTTACCTTCTCAAGACTCGGTTCCAATAGCTGAACAGGTGATTCATCCTATACAGACTGTGGAGTCTACTCTCCACTCTGTCTATCCATTTTAAAGTTTAGACATGTGTCCTATATCGGATGATCTCCTTCCTTGAGATGAAGTCTTTCTAGATTCTTTGATACAGTCTAGCCTTCTTTTATATGTTGGTTCAGTCATGAATAAGTCTAACCCTGATTTTCTTAGTAAGCATGTTCTTCCCATGGATCGGTCTTCTTATGTTGGTATTTTTGTGTTTTTGGACTCTACCTTATAGCAAGTCAGTGATCCTACTGAGTTTGATTTTTATTATGAATTTCTCAGCTCCTATGATATTGCATTTGTTCTTGTAGAGTTTATCTCTCTTGTTGATCTTTTATTTTCTCATGAGCTTTATCTTACTGATTGTGAACCCTCAGGCCTTGGCACTATAGAGTCCTCTTTGGTTGATTCTTCCTTGACTATACCTTTTGTAGAACATAGAAAAGTCACATGTGTTTCTTCCAAAGTGACCTGCATCGGATATCTTCTTCTAAATGTGATTCTGATGTTGTTGTTTCTTGGAGAAAGGATTTTTAGTTGGATTCACAACTGTTTACTAGCCTCGCCTTGTTTTTCAAGTTGTAATTACATTTGCATGTACCCTGCTCACATGTTTGATCCTGATGTCGGCTTCCATGCTTTCAGCTCGTTTTATAAGCCCTCACCTCTGTTCATATCAGTGCTCATCCTTGTAACATTTTTCCTTTGCAACTTGACACCTTTTTCCTTAAGGAGACGTTCCCTAAGTGTCATTATCTTGCTCATATTCCTTGCATTATGCTTAGTTCTATTCCTTGTGCTTGGAACTAGTTAGACTGCCTCTGACACTCATCTCCTCACATTTAGAGAATTCTTTCTGCTCTCCTTTGAGCTCTTTAAAAATAGTAAGAAGGCCGCAAGTTGACTTTTTCGGACTCGTTAAAACTTCACGAGAAAAATGGAGTTATCTTTAAGCCCTGATATAACTACTTAAAATTGACTAGATTTCCAAGTTAACTTTTTTGTTCAGACTCGTTAAGGTAAATTGAACAATCATCTACATAGGTATAAGTTTACCCCTTTTTCCGGCCTTGTGGATTACTTAGGAAAAAGGAATACTCTATTTTCTTCAGAGGCTAGAAGAGTATTTTCAGGCATAGGTTTATCTCTTTTATGGACCTCAAGGACTAAACTTATGGAAAAAAGGAACCTTTTTGACCTTAGCTTTCTCTTTTTCATGCTTTGGACCTTAACATGAAAAAGATTCTGAGCGTACTTTATGTCTTTTTCATGCTCACTAAAACCTAAAGAACAAAGCATTGATTTTACTATTGTAAGCCCCATTTCTCATAATCAAATGGATATTTTCGAGTGATATTGCCTTCCTTCACGCTCGTTAAACTCAAACTGCCTGCCGTTTATGAAGGTGCGTCGCTCTGGTGATAGTTTACCCCTTTTTCGGACCTTGCCAACTAACTACGAAAAAGGCATACCTTAGTTCACCTAGGATAAGAGATTTCTCCTATGTATTGTTTTACACTTTTTCAGACTTAGGAGACTAACATTATGAAAAAGAACCACCCTAGATTCTTCTTTGGAGTTTCTCAGACTCTCGAAACGATGAAAACACTGTCGAGCATTCACTAATTCAGGCTCATAAAATCCACGAATCAGTGCTTTATCAAGCATTCTTTTGTTTCTTCTTCAAGCTTGTCAAAAATGAAGAAGGTCTCGAGTTTGCTTTCTTGGACTTGTTAAACCTTTACAAGAAATAGTGAAGGGAATTTCATTCACATGTATTTTAAATCATGGAAGAAAGTCATGTTTCCTTGAACAAAGCACCATTTTTGAGTCTATCAACAGTTGGGTCTCAGTTTTTTACCTTATCCCGATTCAGATTTTTTTACTCGTCCAGTTATATGGGGAATCTATCAATGTCTCCTAAATTGCAAAATTGCATCGTTGGCCCCTTTGTATCAAAAGTTTCCTAAGTCACTTTTGTGTCATGCTCATTGTTCAAGGATAAATCTTTGTCGGCAATTCTATAGTTTCCTTTACCTTTTGTGTCATCCATTCCCTGATATTAGTTCATTACATTATGTCTTTGATGGTCCTTGTCATGAAATTCAGTATCATTTATAGATCCAATTATTCTTTGACTTACCTCATGTTGGATGATGAAGGATAACTTAATACCTTCCTTCCAATGCATCTCTTTTTATCGAGTGCAACACATCTTGCTCTGGGAATGAGATTTAGAGTTTATGACAATACCTTGGGTATTGCAGTAATCAGTGGAAATTCCCCTCGCTATTGGGTAGAGGGAATAGCCTGTTGTCTCCTACTCGATGGATTATTCAAGTGTTCGACTTCAATTCCTCGTATTCACACTTGTTATAATGTACTAGGTACCTCAAGGATTGTTTTCATTAATGGTGGTTTCCCTCGCATTTCTCAACGGTTCTCATTATTGATCGGTAATCAAACGATTTCCTCCATGTTCGACTCTAGCTTCTTTATTCACATGGTTAGGATTCGTACCTTTTGGGTGGTTTGGATTGAAGACCTTGGGTAAATAGTAGCATTGTCATCTTTTGTTATTACTCGAGTTGCGCAAGACCTTGTCACACTTCATATGACATTTGTTGAGACATAAATCCACTTTGTATTTTTATGGCTATGATCGATTATTGAGCATGGATCCACCTTGTTCATTTGTGTCCATGACTCCTTTTAGATTTGATATGGTGCCTTTTTTCATATTGTGCAACCATGATAGTTACATATGTTGGATCTACCAGTATCTTTATGGTGATGATTTGTATATGGACTTGTATGTACCAGAGATCAATCTTGTCTAACATTTATCTCTCTTTCAGTTACCTTTGTTCAATCCTTTTGATCTTGGATTCTCTGATCCCTCCATACTCAATTGCTTCCTTTATAATGTACTTCGGCTATCATCTTCCCCTCTAACCTCATACATTAGGGGGCATCTATTATAGCTCAAAATGACACATCTCATCCTGTGACCACTTTCCCATGATTATGTCACATGTCGACACTTCCATGACGACACTTCATGAAAGTCACTAAAATTCATTGAAAAAACACCTATATTAGAGGACCCATATACATAGTTTTGTAACTCTATTTGACCTCTTATTTTCATTGTTGGAAAGGTTTCTGAGTCGAAAAAAACATTTTGGAAGACACCAAAGTCTTAAAATTCCTAGAAGTACCATAAAAATGATATTTGTTTTATATATATGCGAGTTTCCTTAAGGGAACCCGTGTAATATTCCACTTTTATATGCAACTTGTTCTACATAATACCCGTGTATTCCTTGAAGTTCTAAATATTTACATTCCAACCCATAGATCATACACAATTATTGTTACAGCAAGTCCTGTATGATGTCCCTTGAATACGCGATTGTTGTCACTGCAACCCACGTATTCTTCCTGTAGATGTCAAAAAAAGATGTTTCTCAAATTTTGGGTAGTTTGGGTGGTTATGCAACTGACTCCTTCAGTTTTAACTAATTTTTTTTTTACCCTATCTCTTCATAAAGGTATAAATAGAGGTACGGAGGTCCATGAGAAGAGACTTGAACTTTTGCATTGTTATGCTGGAGGAATTGGGACTCTCATTCCCCCCACCTTTGCCCTAGAAGCTTTCTCCTTGTGTTTCAGAGCTTGGAGGCTGAGGTCCTTGGAGAAGAGAAGCAACAAAACCAGATCAAGGTTTTGTGAGGTGCCAAAATTGAAGAGAAGGTATATTTGTACTTATTTTCATGATGAATAAATATGTGATGTTCTTCTTCTTCCCAAATATTTGTTCAATTTGTGTTTGAATCTCTATTTGATCATATAATGATGTTAATCATATTATTATTTCATGTTTCTTTGATTATTATTGATTTACATATGGTCATATTGGTTTAAGGAAGGTATAATTCGTTTTGCAGGTCTCTTGGGGTAAGAGGAGCAAGAGGAGGATTGAAGGGTTGCTTGAATCAACCTTCATTTGGATAAAGGTATGAACCATTCCAATATCTGAACTTGTTTATATATACTTACAGAACCATTTGCATCTCTCTTTCAACCCCAATACGTTGATGGCTTCTTAAACCCTAGCCATAGGAAACTTTCCTCTATAACACTCCCAAGACACCTTTCCACTCACTTATGGTTACTCTGCACCATTTTTTTGTCATACATACCATATACTTTCCTACCATTATTCCCATTGCCATGCCATTTCCCATGGTTTACATTGAGATCTCTATGTACCCACTTTGGATCCATCCCCCATTTGACAGTTGTCCATGGAGAATACTAGAGAACCATCCCATGGAGCTATGAAACCACTTTCGAGGACGACTTATTAATCTTTCACATTGATCTAGGGACTAAACATCAGTCTCATCAAATATTAATGAACAAATAACTCATGAAATGGTGTAATCGGTCTACAGAATGAGTAGCCACTCTATATAATCAGATGAAAGAATGATAATACAAATACAGTGTCATGCTACAAGCATGAATGAATGAGCAATACGAATTCCTAAGGAGGTCATTCGAATTGCAAACCAAAGATGGATCAGTGATGTGGACCTCAGCCTGCTTCATGTATATCTCCTCATGAATATCTCCATGCATAAATTCTGACTTAACATCCATGTGATGCACTTCCCAGTGCTTGGATGCTGAAATTGCCAAAACAAGGCAGATGGAGTCTATTTTTGCAACCGGTGCAAAGGTCTCATGGTATTCCACACCTTGGACCTGAGAGAAAAATTTTGCCACCAGCCTTTCCTTATATTTCCAGGTGATTCCATCAGCAGCAACCTTGTTCTGAAACACCCACTTGCATTGAACCAATTTCCTTCCTGGAGGAAGAGAAACTAGCTCCCAAGTAGTGTTTTTCTGAAGAGAATTCATCTCTTCATTCATGGCAACTTGCCATCTCGGATCCTTCCTAGCATGATAGTAGGATTTTGGATCTGAACTAATCATCAAATAGTAATTTTCAGACAGAAAATTATTAGGACAAGAGAGCGCAATACCTGCTCTTTGGAAATCAGACCGGGTTCTCCTTGGATCATCCGGATTTCCAATGTTGTCTCCTACGGAGGAGAGTGTCTGTTGGGCCCACGTAGGAAGATGATTTTGCAAATAAGGTTCCGATTCAGCATATGATTATTTCTACACACTGATATCAGAAATCATAGGATCCAAATCAGGGTCATCACCCCCAATTTCATCATCCAAACATTCAGTAGAGTAGGAAGGAAATTCAACAGCTTTCTCCTTCACTAGTTCCACCTCCTGAAGAGGCTCATTGAACTTGACACTTCTCTCGATGATGATCTATTTCGTCTTGATATACTGAATCTTGAAACCTTTAGATTCATCAGGATAACCAATAAACAAACATTCTATGCTTTGCGGTTGCAAAGCCCTTCTTTTATCAAGCGGAATCCGGGCCCATGCAGTGGACCCAAACACCCGCAGGTTCGACACATCCGGCTTGTGTCCAAAGTATGCTTTGAAATGGGTCTTCCCTTTAATGTATGAGTTTGTAACCCTATTATAAATGTATTCTACAGCATGCATGGCCTCAGCCCACAAATTTTCAGCAAGCTTCTTCGATTCCAACATACAGGTGGTCATCTCCTTGAGAGACCGATTCTTCCTTTCCGCTACTCCATTCTGCTGGAGAGTGTAGGGAATTGAATGTTGGACCTGAATACCACTTTGGGAGCATATGTGCAGCAAATAATTACTGACATACTCCCCTCCATTATCATATCTCAAGATATTGATCATAACCCCAGAGGCATTTTCGATACAGGCCTTCAATTCAGAAAATTTTTCACATACTTCAGACTTCTTTTCGAGAAACAAGACCCATGTGTACCTTGAAAAATAATCAATAAAATTAAGAAGATACCTTGATCCATCCATGGATGTGACAGGAATCAGACCACTGATATCAGAATGAATCAGCCCCAATATGCATGTAGCTCGGTTTTCCTTCCCTCAATCGAACTTGTGCTCGGGGTGTTTTCCAATCACACAGCCCTTGTAAATTCCCGCGGTTGCCTTGATGACCGGGAGGATTTAAACCATGGATTTATTCTGTAATTGCTGCAAATATTTGAAATTAAGATGGCCATACCTCTCATGCCACAGCCTACTAACCTCATTTCCATGAGTTAGCAGAGCAGTGGGCTTTTCATCCGCAACAAAGTGAGAGAACTCATAGGCTTTTGCATGATGATTTACAAGTCCTCTAGCAATGAGTTTCTCGGATGCAAATTCTATTATCTCAACATCATTTGGGATGAAAGAAACTCTCTTAGGAACTCCTATATTTTTCATCTAATAGACACTAAGGAGATTTGATGCTAGAGACGGTACATACAAAACATTTGAAAAAAATCCATTTTCAAGATCAACAGTACCTTGTCCTTCTAAAATGATGGTGGAGTCATATCCCATGTGGATGGGGATGGATTTTCCAGTATCCAAGGATGAAAAGGAGTCTCTTTCAGCCATCATGTGGTTTGAAGCTCCAGAATCAATCAAGAGTGCTTTGGAATTCTAAGTGCTTGCCATGAGCGCATGACCTTTTTCATGCTGTGGTTCCTGATCTTGCTGATCTCTCCTCCGAAAGCTCTCTGGAATATTGATGTGATTTCTCTCAAGGAGAGAGGTTGCTTCATCAAGATTATTCTTCATGCAGGCATGTTCAGGGTGGAATCCCTTCCTATAATAAGAACACTTGACTTTTTCCTTGCCATGATGCCCTTTTCCTTTGTTCTTCCTTGAGCCAGAAGACTTATCATGCTGCTGGTTTTCAACTCTAGGTTTAGGAGCATCAAATTTAGTTTTTGGGTTCTTCTTTTGCTTACCTTTACCATTCATATCTTTGGGCCCCGAGACATGGAGAGCTTAATCATAGGAATATCTTATGATCCCCATCTAGACAAGCTTGTCGTGTTCACTTGTTAGGGACTCAATGAAGACATTGATGTAGGCATCTTCCATCCAGGGGTTGTGAGCTTCCCTGCACGGAATGTAGAAACAAAAACTAACTAATCAGCCCCACGCTTGGATAGTATGGTGAGGATGAGCTGATCATCCTCCTTCCCCACTTTGCATTGCTTCAAGAGTAAAACAGTATGCTTGAACTTTGTGAAAAATTCATTCAGAGTCTCGAAATTGGAGGGCTGGAGAGACATTGATTCATTTTCAAGCTGGTAAACCCTCAAGTCATCATGCTTTCCATATAGAGTTTCCAATTTGTCCTGTATTTGTTTTGGATTCTTCAATCCCACAAGATGGAAAAGAAGATCCCAAGAAATAGAGAGGCACAAGAAACTGAAGGCTTCATCCTTCTTGTTCAAGAATCTTGATTTTTCTATGGTTGAACCGGGCTCATATTTAGTGTCCATGGTGACTCTAAAGAGTCCTATGGAGTGCAGCTGAATCTCCATATCACCTTTCCATGAGTGGAAATTATATGGAGTCAAAATATCTACTGAGGAGGCCATCTGGATCTGCTGGAGTGAATGCTTCAGCTGTAGAAAACCTGAAAATCAAAACAAAAAGGGCAATGTAAGGTCAGACAGCCTGCACATTTTAGGATTTCATCACACCCAGCATAGTCAATCAAGCAATATTGATCAACAAGTTCTTTGCTTGGGGTATTAAGTGGTAAGCCTTGGCTTCTGGTGCAGTGATGGATTTTTGAGCTATTGCTCAATTTTCATGCAGAAATCTATCAAAAAGCTTGTTTTTGAGAGATAGAGCTTCGCCCCGCCATGTGCTTTGATACCATATTAATATTGCACATTGATCTAGGGACTAAACATCAGTCTCATCAAAGATTAATCAACAAATAACTCGTGAAATGGTGTAATCAGTCTACAGAATGAGTAGTTGCTCTGTATAATCAGATGAAAGAATGATAATACAAATACAATGTCATGCTACAAGCATGAATGAATTATCAATATGAATTCCTAAGGAGGTCATTCAAATTGAATGAGCGAGTCTAGCTTAACTGAATGTAAGCCATAGTCAACACTCCAGTTAACCACTGATCAAAACCCTAATTGACTCAACTGAGCCCTAACTGAAGTTAGAGTGCAATAAATGACTGAGTCTCAACTAAAAGAGATCAGACACATGTCATAGAAAACCAACCATCAAGTGCTAGCACTTCAATGACTCCAATGAACCCCGATAAGGTTAACTGAAGTTGAACTGAACATCAGAAGTTGGTGGAGGCGCCCCTGTTGACTCCAGTTCATTAATTAATCATTAAATAATCAATTAAATGAAAGGAGGCACCTTCACTTCCCTGTTAACTGATTGTAACCATCAGCTAGCAATTTAGGTGCATTAATATCACTCAGATCACCCCCAGAGTGCTCCAGTTAGCCTCCTCGAATGTAGGAGAAGGCTAAGTTAGCCTCCTTGACTGAAGGTAGGCGTGGGTGTGACTGGATGATGTCAATTAATGCTCCACTAATGTCAATTTATGTCAATAATACTTAGTATAGTGGTTTAACTAGACCAATTTGACCAAAAAGAGTGTGTATGGTGGTAAATGTCTCCAACACGACTATGGTGGCCCATCTTGCAGGAAAAAGGTATCTTGATTTTCTTCCATGCATTAGTTTGTTTATATATATAAAAATCCTTAAAAAATATTTGTTATCATTGTTGCTATTGTTGTTTAATTTTCGATTATTCTATTGAACTCTACGTTATGATATCAACGATCTAAGGTTGGTGCATCTGCACGTAGCTAGGGAGAAATCCCCACTATAGTTTTTGTGACTCCACTTGGTCGATCCATATGGATCTTTGTTTTTACAGGTTTTTTATTGGTTTTTCCTCCTTTTCTATCCTCAACCGTCACAGATTGAACTCCCTCATGACTTATATGAACCATTACTATGTTAGTTCCTTCCCCCCATCCCTAATTGGATCTGGTTTTCACAAAACATTATGCTCATTCCGAGTTGCTTCTATCCAGATGAAAGTCGCAACCTAGTCATTCCTTTCTTCTTGATAAGTACAAACTAGGTCACCCCTTTATCCCTGATAAGAGTGACATGGCTTAAAAACAAAAATATCTCATGTCCCGACTTTGGGAGTGACCTCGATCACTACTGTGACTTGGTTTTGAGCGACCCCGTCGTGCTTAACTCTGTGTTTTGTGCGACCTTATTTTGTCAACTATTTTTTGCTCATATCATGATTATTCCTCTGTTCCGTGCGACCCTTATCATGCATGTTTAGTCGATAGGTGTGACCTACATTTTTTTAGTATGTTTTTGTGCTTTAGATTCATGTTTTAAGACCTCCTCTATCCCAAACCCTTTTTTTACCTTTTTCTCTCTAGATCTAATCTTTTTGCAGCCACTTGGTATGTTTTGAGATCCCACTTACTTGTTTAATGAGACGTTCTAGTTGAGCTTCGTGGTTGAAACCCCGTGCATGTTTCTTATGTTTGATTAGTTCCTTTTACTGCTCATTTGTTTCAAGTACATTTTATTTCTAGAAGAAAAGATTATTTTGCATCATATTTATTGTTCTTTACTGCATTATATTTGCATACCGGAAATAAGATTGGGACATATTCATCATGGATTGTTGGGTTTGGAATACACATCAGTTGCACACATTTCACACCATATAAGTGAAACTCCTTGTTCATGACCCCAAGCAAGCTATAAAAATAACTTAATACAACCAACATTGTAACCTCACTTGAGGACAAAAGAATATTGTAGCTGAGTTAGGACTTCGGGGATAGGAATCCAAATAACACCCCTATGTCACTTACACCTTGAGACATACTTGTTGTCCATTAGGGGACCAAAATCCTCTTGTACTTGTTGACACGGTCACAACTAGTTTGTTGGGATGCCCCCTTCTCAATAGGAGTAAGCCACAAACAAAGGCGTTCCTGAAGTCGAGGTGGAATACCACACTTCATCTTGCATCGAAGGCTAACCCTTCACATTCCTCCTCATATCACCCAGTCGAGGGTCTAGGGCCAAAGGGCTTGAACACTAGTAAACTAAACAGACATGTCATGAATGAGGTAGCCTAGTTTCCATTCTTCTAGGGCTCTTTTACCTAGAGGTCCTTCTCGGTAGTGGGATTCTCTTAGCCTATATTGTTCTTACATTTCATATTGTCTAACTAGGATTTCATCACCCTGCTAAGGATACGATTTGTGAGGGGCTTCCAGCTTTTAGTTCGTATCTTGCTTGCACTCATACCCCATAGGTTAGTGAGTCATTTTTATTTGATAGGTATCGTTTCTTGTTAGATTTATGGCCACTTTGTTGTAGACTCACCCTTTTGTGACTCACTGTCGCAGTGTGGTTTTATAAATTGTTGTTGTCTTATGAGCCGTCATTTCATACTCTCTCCTTCTACACACTCGGTTCTAGTTTGTTTTTTTAGCCTGCAATTGATACTCTTGAGTTTTCAGTCATTACATAACACTCCACCACATCATCATAGCTCCACCATGATACTCACATAGGCTTAGGGAGGACACCCCCTAGTTTGGTTCTTTGAACCATCACCATTAGAGCCATATTCGATGTCACTCACCACCTTCAGAGCCACACACAGCCTTTGAGTATGATTCAGACTCATATCAGTCTGAACCCACCTTGTTCACTACTTTATCTAGCCCCATGGATGGTGTACATCCTGATCCCTTTCAAGGGGGGATTGTTAGTAGTGGGCTCATGTCCATTCCACCTATCATCACAAATATCCCTTCCACTGGGCCTACAAGCTCTGGTCCTAATGGGCCCATTGTCACTGCACACACTGTTGCTGGTTCACTACCCACTAGTGGTGGTCCCATTCCAACTATCGTTGTCACTACCATTCCACCATTTATTCCTGGGGGCATTGGCCCTTCCACGTCATTTTTTACTATTCCTACCATACCAATGACTTTTCCTGTTGTCAGAATCCGTCCTTATCCACCCCTAGTTATGCACGGGAACTATGTTCCTGCTTCCATCAGCACCATTATTGGTCCTTCCCAAGCCTCTCTGGGTTCTAGTATCCCTTTTATGGTTAGTCTCATCCTGCCTGATTTGGCACAGTTGACCAATGACCCCATTCATCATCACCCACAATGGCCTCCTATGCCTACCAATATTCCCTCTGACATCCCGACATTTGAGGGTAAGGCAGGAGAGGATCCTAAAAATCATATTATCTCATTCCACCTATGGTGTTCATCCAACAACATAGTGGATGATTCCATCCGATTGAGGTTGTTACAGCGCACACTCACTAGTGTTGTGGACAAGTGGTAAATAGAACTGCCTCATGCTACCTACCCTGGCTTCTCCTTATTATCTTCGATGTTCCTTCAATACTTCTAGATACCCATCAATTATGACAGGGGAGTGCAGAAATTACTATTTTGTAGAAAGAACACAACTACCCATATTATGGATCATATCTCTGAATGGCATCGTCATCATAGCTTATCCAAGATCCAGTTAGAATATAGGATCTTCCTAGATTGGTTCCTCAAAATATTACTTCCCCCCATAACCAAGGATGTTTCATCTAAGTGCCCACAAACCGAAGAAGAATCCATCATTAAGGCTCAGCATTTCAATCTGATATATGCCCAATATCCTTACTTGTATACCATTATACCCGATGCTCCTCGTACAAACACCTCACGTTGAGATATGCCAGGGGAATCCCATGTTGTTAATGGAAGCATCAGCTCTATTACCCAGCATCCTCAGTACCATTTATCCTCCCCCATGATTCCACCCCATCCCGCTAACACCCATATTGTTTCCCAACCAGGTTACGCTCCTGATTACACATGTGTAACGGCTATATCTAGAGCCACCCCTTCCTACACGCCTTCCACACCAACTCCCAATGTTCATGGACCAACTTGTTCAGCACACTTGTGTACTATCCATACTACCAGCTTTGTTGCCCCACCATCTACTATGGTCTATTATGCACCACTTGCGCAACCCACTTTGGCTCCGACCCCAACTCCTCTTGTTTCTATGGGACAGATCTATGCACAGCAGAACCTCACTAACCAACCTGCCCCAAATAACCAATAAGGGCAGGGAAAGAACAAGAGAGGTAGGAATCAAGGAAACAACCAACCCAAAGGAGGTGGCCAGCAGGCCAACCCTCCCAAAAGCAACGGAATTGAACCCCCTACACAGAATCCCCGGGGTTCCACCCACATTTATAGACTAACCATCTGTGTGCCATCTGTAACACTTACAACCACTACACTCACCAGTTCCCTCACTTGACTCATTTCCAACAACTACTCCAAAATGATAGTCAACATGATCCCAACACAGTTGCTATGGCTCATCCTAACCCCGCACCACCGGGTCCTCTGCCTATGGTGCTCCAAAACCCTCTACCACACCAAGGAATGGTTACAGCCCAGCCCTTAGCCCCACAAGTTCCTGCAACCACTAATGTGGACTAAACCATTGAGGCTGGTGTCCATCACCTAATGACAATATCGTTTGATGTCAACCTCCATACTCGATGAAACTAGTATGGTTCCACCACATAAACCACAAACCCATCAGCAACATCTACCTCCACCACTCATGATATGTCTTCACACTTGTTGAGACTCCCTACGAATGGGATTTCCAGAGTCTCGTGGTTCCCTATACATTGCATCACAAAAAACACCACTACCAAAGCTGCACTCAACTATAGCATAGTTGACGATTCGACCCAGTCCCCTATAACCATGGCTACTTTGGAAGTGCTTAAAACTTGTCCTTCGCAATGTAAAGCCTTGCTTTCCACACTAAGTGTCATCGATCCCTCTGATTCTAGGTTGATCACTTTCGACCTGGATCAAGGAGAACCCAAAATTCCATCATCCGTCACCTTCCAAGTTCCAGTCATAATCCAGAATTTGGTGATCCATCGATGCATCATTTATGAAGGGGCATCCACCTACGTTATGTCGACCTTTTTTTGGAAGAAACTCAGATTTCCCACCCTTCAACCTTCCACCACTGCTCTACGTGCCTATGATGGTCGCTCTAGTCTACCCCACGGTGTTCTCACAAATGTCCCTTTTGATTTATCCAGCAAAATAGTGTTGATTGAAATTGAGGTTGTCAACATCCAACTCGATTACAACCTCCTCCTAGGACTTAGTTACATGTATGCAATGCGACTCATTTCCTCTACCATCTTTCAACTCTTGATGTTCCCTTATGATGGGAATATCGTCATCATCAACCAACTAACATACTATGATCCGAAGGGGTTTTCCACACTAGAATGTTTCCTTTCGACTATCAACACTGCCATCGACAGCGTGTCCATTTCATCCTTGTCTATCATTGGCCCGGGCTTGTTTCCCAACACTCCTATGATGGATACCTTTTTGTTCTTACCACCTCCGCCTTCGTCGATTGATATATCATATTTTTGCACTATCACTTTCGGTAACATTTCAACCTCATTGCAACCTCAGTCATAACACCAACCCCAATCCTCCAGGAATTATTGGGTTTCATTCCTGGTCCACATGATTCCCTTCCTTTTTCCACCATCCGGCATTGTGTGCAAGCCTATCATGGCTACTCTCAAATTGCTTAATTTCACGTAGGTAATTCTTGTGTGGTACCTCGAGCCACCTAATCCACCCCTGATCCCCCAGGTCATGTTGACTCTCGTACAGCCTATTGAGACGATGTCACACTACAACAAAAACTAGATTTAGCGTCTTTTTTTGCATCCATTTTTGCGTCTAGACCATCTTTCAGTGTATTTTTCTTCATTTTTTGGACAAAATGGTGCAATTTCATGGGTTGGTGCTATTTTAGGCATTTTTTGTGTCCTTGTTCTAAATCTAGCGCAAATTGTGACGTAATTTGCACTGGGTTTTGCACCTAGTTATGCACTAGGTTTTGCATCAAGTTTTGCGATAGGTATTGAGCCTAGTTTTGCACCTAATTTTGCGCCTAGTTTGTACATATACTCTTGTTGCACCCCCTTTTACATCCATGTTTGCCTCAACTTTTACGCCCTTGTTTTCATCCACTTTTGCATCCTTTTTTACATCCACTTTTGCATCCACTTCTGCTTCTTTTTTTGCATCCCTTCCTGGGCCAAGTTTTACATCAAATTTTACATCATGTTTTGAGTCTAGTTTTGCATCTCATTTTGTTTCAGCCAATTTTGTATCCACTTTTGCATCCATTTTTTTGTCCTCTTTTGCACCCACATTTTCATCCCTTTTTGCATCCCATTTTGCATCCATGTTTACGTCTTTTTTTGCATCTACTATTGCATCCACTTTTGTCGCATCCCAATTCACACCCACTTTTTCTTCAACTTTTGCATCCAATTTTGCATCTTTTTTTGTATCCAATTTTACATCAGTTATTGCATCGCTTTATGCATCCACTTTTGCATCCACTTTTGCATCGGGTTTTGCGTTGGGTGTTACAACTACTTTTGCATCTACTTGTGTTGCATCCACTTTCACATCCAATTTTGTATCCAATTTTACATCCATGGTTGTATCCAATTTTGCGCCACTTTTTTCATCATGTTTTGCTTCCACATTTGCATCATTTTTTGCATCACCTTTTGCATCCATTTTTTATGCACCCCATTATGCACCCACTTTTGCGCCTACTTTTGTAGAATCCATGTTTAAATCCTTTTTTGCATCCATGTTTTTATGCACTTTTGCATCCAGTTTTACACCCAGGTGTTGAACATAACAATGAGGATAATGATTATGATATTGAGGATGGTTATGATGATGATGATAATGTTGTTGATAATGAGGAGAATGATGACAATTATCATGATGAGGTTAATGAAAATGACGACATTGGCAATGAAATGAATAATGATTATGGTGATGATGACAATGACAATGATGATGAATACAATGAGAATGATGATGTTTATCATCTTAAAAAATAAGTTGTTATTTGTCATGCATAAATTGTATGTGTCCTCCATGACCCTTTTCCACTAAACACATATTTTGGGTAGATGTTATTTCTTATTCCAAATATAATGATGAATAACTGATGAAAATGCCAATAATCATGATGATGATGATGTCAAGTACAATGGTGATAATGATGATGATGATATGAATGTTGATTATGCCGATGATGATGAATATTGTGATAATCATGGTGACAATGACAAAGATGATGGTCATCATCTTCATCATCATCATTTCCATCATCTTCATCATAAAAAACATCATCACTATCATTTTCATCAGGTTCATCATCTCCATCATTTAAAGCATATGGGATATGTTTACCATTTAAAGCATGCATAACAAGTGGGATACAGTTACAATTTTAAGCATGCATAACTTATAACTATGATTGAGCACATTTTAATCTTGGAGCTTGTAGTGAAACCGGGTTTATTTACCTCTACCAACACTTTCTTATAAGGATCATCATCATCATCATCATTTCTCATGTCATTCTCATTGTCATCGTAATTATCATTGTCATCATTACTATCATCATCATCATCATCACCATATAATCACATCATTGTCAACTTCATCATCATTGCCATCATTTTCATCAGCATTCATCTCATCATCATCATTGTCATTGTCATTGTCATCATCATTATCATGTAATCACATAATTGTGAATGTCATTGTCATTGTCATCATCATTATCATGTAATCACATAATTGTGAATGTCATTGTCATCAAATCAATTACATTTATTGTTTCCACTTTAGCACCCCAAATCAATTACATTTATGTTCTCCTTATGCTAGTCTGTATAGATGCAAAACTAGGTGGTTGATATCATCATGATGCTAAAATGGACACAAATTGCGTCCACTATAACATCCCAAATAAATTACATTTAAATTCTACTTGTGCTCGATTCATGTCTAGGTGAAAAAATAGGCACATTATATAAAGATCTTGCTAAAGCGGAAAAAAGATGATTTGATGAACAAAGGTGACAACAAAATCAAAATATGACGTTTCCTCGATTTGGCATCTTACTTTTCATTTCCTATTATAGTTAATCAAAAGTATTTTGATTTGGATGGTAGTTTTGAATCACATAATCTAATTGAAATCCCATTTGAATATCTATATGAATACTACATGGATTATATATATGTTTAAGTGAATCATATTTGTTTTAAAGGTGAGCTTATACATAAACTAATCAAAGGTTTTTGCTATAATGTAGTTTATGTGCATTTGTGTTAACCAATTCCTTCAACTGCACAAGTTATATTTGTATGTACATGCATATGACAACTTCTACAATATACATATATAACATTTTTTAATTCTCAATGAATAACTTCATATCACTTCTAACCATTATCAACCAATAGATCAAACTAACCACAATAACTATTATCCAACTAATTCTTGTTATTTTTGGCTACAAAGTCATATTAACTTATAAACATTTTAAGGACATTACACTAGGTAACGAGTATAGAGAAAAGAATCAACACATTAATTTAGATTATGAGTTCTAAACATAGTAATTGAATGATTATTGTAGCCAAATAATAACGAAGCATTTTAAAATGGGACATAAAAACCATTATTATTTAAATATGAATTACATATCCGACTGTAAATTTAGAAGTCTTCATTCACATTATAATATGCATCTAGGTCTTCCAATTTTTCCTTGTCAATGTTCATATGTTCTTGCAAGTACCTAATATTATTCTTGCTAAACCATCCTGCTAAAGTGGTATTGTAATCATCCTCATCTTCACTTTCATCATATTCTGTATCAATAAAATTTGTTTCCAGATTAGTTACATGAATGTCACCAGATCTATTTTCATCATTGCTTTCGATATCATCCATATTATCTTTCTCCATAATATCAGCTTCCTCCATGATATCCTCTTCTGAAGATGCACCTATGACTCTACTTCTCCATATTGCTAAAGGAATGTTGTCATCATTATAATCTTCACATTCTTCTACTAGATCTTCTTCAACTTGAACGTCATCATGGATGCCAATTTGTTCTCCCTCAACTATATTTGGTTGGTCATCATCGGTTTTCTCAGTATTGATTGAAGCATCTTCAAAAACATGTCTTAATCTTGGATCATAATGAATGACAAATATCCATTTTGGATCCAAAATACCTTCATAGAAAAATACTTGTGCATGAATTAGATCCATATATTAGACATATGTTATTACATTATTATTATTATCATTAAACACATTTTTTTGTGCTTTGCATCCTTCACTAAGATCCCACATGTTCAACCCCATAAACATTTGTGCATCCTCTTTTCTATTTTCACGATTGAGATGTTAGAGGTTCAATTCCCATGGAATATCCATATTGTTATTTTTTTAGATTTGGCCACTTTTGCTAAGAGGTCATAGGTCCAAATCAATTAACACACATTTGATGATTTTGATTTTGATTTTCCTTCCATAGGCCACAGGTTGAAATCCGTTGATTATATATTTACATTTTTTATTTCCTTCTCCCTTCATAGGTCACATATTCAATTCCATGGACACGCACTTTACATTATTTATTGTCTTCCCCTCTTTGAATAAGAAGGCACTTTAATCATACATGACAATATATCCTCCATACTACGTCGTAAAGGACCTCTCTACTCTCCATTCAACCACCAAACTTTACTAAACAAAAAAAGGGCATTAACACACTCCACCCATTTTAAGATATATTTCCCTTCACCTTTTAAAATTGCCACCTTTTACAAATATAAACTCTTGGAAATACATATTGACGACCTTTTGATCCTCTTTAGAGGCCCATAATGTCCTTATTCTAGTATTTCACTAAATATTGAATTCATTTGATTTCCTAATCACAACAACGATCATAGAGGTTGTCACATGCCCCAATTTTGCAAAATAATATTATCTTATTTTGATTTTATTCCAAGACATTATGTTAAATTTAATGCTAAGTTGTAACTGATGACTCAGCAGAGTCAAGGATGTGGAATGTAATTCAGAATATTTAAATTTTAAATAAATAAAAGTGGAGACAACAGCTTGGGAGAGCTGTTAAAAAGAGTGTTACTGGTCAATTTGGTGAAGGAGACTAGGTGGATAGCAAATAGACAAGTGGCAGCATCCTCAAACACTTCCAATGTTGTAGGTGGAAACCTCCCTACATTTGGGGTCATGATCCCCCAAGAAAGTGGGATCAGAGCAGGTGGCCCAATTAATGACAACTAACCCAAAAAGACCTAGGCAATCTTAATAAAAGTACCCATTGAAGAGAGTTGAGGCTACTCATTCCAAGAGAAGAATCATTCAAGTGAATGCACTTCAAGTAATTCATTGGGGAAGGGAAATTTTGAGGAAGGTGTTTGAGGGGTAAACTGCAGGAAAGTGATCTAGTATAGCTTTCCAACTAAAAGATCTAGCTGCAGTGTGCAGAGTTGGTATTGAGTCTTTGGACTAGTACTTTGTTGTTTGCTCCACCTAGTCCCAACCAAGGAGACCAAGAACAGGCTTGGGGGTCCTGAGAAGCCATTGTTTGAGCGCTCTCCAGGATTTGGTAGGGAGGAACGGCCTCCCATCGTTGTTGTCATCTAGCTTTAAAAACAGGTTCTACTATCTTTTAATTTATGTGTTAAAGTTTATATCTGTGTATGAACATGATTTATATGCTACGTTGTGAACTGTTAAGTTTGAAATCTCTTAGTTGCTTTAATGTTGAATCTGTTCTTTGATGAAAAATGATCCTACCTGTGTTTTTCCCCATCTGGAGTAATCCAGATCGTACTCTAGCACAAGTAGTGTGTTTAAATGAATGAAGTATGATAGGAATATGAAATGAATAGAGTACTTATGTTTTTTCAGAGTATTGAAATGTTTTCTTTCAGTAGATAGTTGTTTTCCCAGAAAGAATATTATTTGTTTCGTAGAGTTGTTGTTAGAACTAGACTGTGTATTTAGAATATCAAAAAAGAAACATAATCATATTATTTTACTAACAGTAGTATGTTCAAATATGTAATTCATTCTTCTACACAGTACCTACTTCTGTAAACTATACATCTATACTGAAATAGAAGAAATAGTATTGTCAGTTGAATACTTATTATTTATGTTAAGTAAAGATGTAATTATAATTATGTTAGTTTATTTCTTTTCCAATAGTATTAACTAATTTACCTGCAACTATCTGAACTCTAAATAAGAATTGGAAAACACTTACAAAATTCTTTTCTTAGTATTAATAACTAAAGACAGTAGTAACCTATGCATAAAGTATTATTAATAAAGAACTGTCCTTGCACACTTACAGACAAATTAGATGTAAGGAGTATTGGCAGGATGAAAGTTCTCATTTCTTTCACCAAGTTTACAAAATAATCTTATTAAATAAACTCAACTATTATAGACTATTCTCAGTCTTATTTAATAATATATATATATGCAAACACAAACTTAAGAGAATACAATATTCACAGATAATAATATTATTAATATAAATAATATTATTATTAACAATAAACAGTATGGTTTATAAATTAGAAATTCTTTTAAAAACAAACTGAAGAAATCTTGTGACAGTAATCGAATTAACAAAATAACAATACATAAATTATTACTCTAAAAGTGCAATGGGTAAAAACCCTAGCTCATACTTCTGAGCATAATTTATCTGTATACTTATATACTTTAGTAACCTAAGTTAACAATAAGTTAGTTATTTTAGAAAAAACTATTAAAGAACTAACTAAATTATTTTCACAGGAAATAAATACAATACTGAATAATATAAACAAAATGTATACTTCTAAAAGAAATTGTGTCTTATTATTTTACTAACAGGGTGTACTTGTGAAATCAAAAGACAGGGTTAAAACCCTTATATTTATTACAAGTACAAATAGCAAAATCTGAACTAATAAATGAAATTTATTAAATTATGTAACCATTAATAACCAGGTTAATATAACTTACTCGCAGTCCTTTAAGGACAAATAAAAAGACTGTAGTTATTATAAACTGGAATAATCCATTTCAAAACAAGGGTTTCCACAAGATAAATCCTAAATCATAACTCTAAGTAAAAACAATCAAGAATTAAGTTACGGCCGTAAGTACCAATCTTAAAAATTTAAGTATAAACCCTTACAGAGTATTGAACGGAGTATAAAATTTCATTTACAGACAAGAAGGGTAAAACCCTGAATTTACACACAGTATATCATTAAAAATTCGATAAACTAAACCATGCCTGAAGACCAAACTATCTGTACAAAAAATACTAATTTAAACAGGCCGTAAGCCATCAACAAACTTTTTACAGTGCTCAGTTAAACCGAGTCTACCCATCGACTAGCGAAGGTTTGTTTCTAGGTATTACAACAATAACCTATAAAAACAACAACATAACTCATGGTGAGTCGAACGAGGGTTTCCCTAAACCCTGGGTGATTCCATTGACCACCCTGATGCAAGTAGGGTGAAAACCCAACACATGGACCATGGGGCTTACCTGAAACAAACCACAAGCCACGACATTCATTGCTTGACTGTATTTTGTCTTCACCGAGAAAGTTTACAGTGATGAGCACCTGCAAGGAGTTCAGCAGACTACTATCAGTAAGTAATAAACCTAAGTATTAATGTGCCTTCATAATACCATTATACCGACTGCAACTTAAATAGAAGCAACAACAAATCCTTACCTGTTAACCAAAACCATGAGCAGTCTGGAAAAAGCACTGTCACTTACAGGCTTGCATTTTTTTTTAAAGACTCAAACAGCCTGCAAGTGTAACCCTCATGCAATAGCGAGCCACGAGAACAGAAAAAGGTAATTGAAGCAGACAGTAAGCCACGAAGACAGCGAATGCAAGATTACACAGACAGCGAGCCAAGGGTAATGAAAATATCCACAAGTTTCAAAGTGAGAACTCGACCACTAAAAATGGCATTCAAAACCACACATCGGTGACAAATGTAGCACTGAAGCAAGGCACAAGACAACCAGAGCAAGGAGGACCGACAGCCGCCATAGAAGCCAAGTAGAGCAGCCTCAAGGGCCAGTGCAAACTACGGGGAAGAATGATAATGGTTAGGTTTACAATAGTGTTTTATATCTCCCACGCTTGGTCAAGAGATGACCACGTGGTCACATAAAATCAAGCATGCAGTGGGTCGTATACTATAGTTCCTGCATAAATCAAAAACCAATTATTAAATCATTGGGAACGAGGTTTAAAATATGATATCAACCCAAAAAAATTTCCATGCAATCATTAATCATATGCGCCTTATCATATGCTAATGTAGTGAGAAGAATATCAACGTTATGGTTACGTTGACCTATCAAGGAATGTCACTTATAAACCTTAGTTAAAGCCCAATTTTGTTTATGCATTAAACTATTTTCACCATTAACATTATGTTATTATATCATAGCATCACAATTATGATATGAATGGTTGCATATCTTTTCTCTAAATGTTGTTTTTATTATAAGATAGTAATCATATAATTCATGTCTTATTCATAGATAGAGATCAATGTTTTAGGTCTTTATTATAGATAAGAGATCAATGTTTTACGGGAGATATCATGCTAATCACCCATCAACCATAGTTTTCTTTTGTACAAAGGTTTTAGTTTATACATAGGAAATCTCGTATACAAGGACTTCACAAGTTATAGTTTTTATAAATGGCATAATGTAACAGTTGAGAGGATTATAAACTCTAATTTAAATACGTTTAGAGTCATGAACTAATTATAGACTGAATATCTAACAAACAAATAGATTATGCATGTCTATAAGACTTATATGAACTAATAACTCAATGGTAACAGAACTTTGAAGTGGACAAAAACTTATTGTATGAACACTATTATGAAATTATGTTACATAGTCCAAAGCGACAATACTTTGATGGATTTTGGGTTATGACTCAACTTGCTTCTTATTTTCTATTCACTATGTCTAGTGGGTAGTAAAGTAGTTATAGAACTAAACAAGATAATTAGAAATTCGACCGGTTTTGAGAACATTAATCTCAGATAAACTGTTTGTAGACAGTAATGTAACTCAAGAGAAGTATAATAGAAAATTAAGAAATTGAATAGGAATGAATCTATTGAGTCCAAAAGTTATTAAATCCTCATGGTTCAACATGAAATTAAAGTGTAGGCAAACAATGATCTTATGTAGGAAGGCATGATGGTTTTTAGTTTACACAATCGAACTTATACTATCCAAAGATTGACAGGCTGTAAGTTGTCTTGCATAAGAGAAATGTGGGTCAATGGTTACACAGATAGGATAATGTACTATTGTATAAATACTGACAAAACAATCATTATAATATTACAAATTACATAGACTAAAGTAGAAATACTTTGTAACTAAGATTCTAATTCTTAGAGTCGCAAACATATCTTACTGTCGTTACTTACTTTTGAACATGATTACAAGAAAAACTCAAGGAAGCCAAATGGTTTTACCTCACAGAAACTGGTTAAAGTTTAGCAGCTTAATTACTAAGCTTTTTAATTGCAAATAAATACTGTTGGATACTTTAAATAACTTTTAAGACGTACTCGTTCGATCATACCTGTAAACCTGTAAGAATCAGTATTCATCTGCATTAGCATGATTGCTAAGTAAGCCCCGGATTCAAAAGTAGATTCCACCTACTTGACATGAAAAGACTCATCAGTAAAATGAAGTAAAACATTACGCGAGAAGACTTTATTCTTGTTACAAAAAAATGAACTGTTGAGTTAATATAATTAAGGTTTAGTGAAATTAATTACTTGACTGTTTCCTTTATTGCAAATCGTTAGTTGTTAGTAGACCGCAACTTGTAGCATTTATTGTTATCTCAAAATTTTAATTTTTTGTGAAAATTTGGGGTTTTGACATGTGGTATCAAAGCACAAGGTTCAAACACTAGGCCTTGATGAATCCCAACTAGCTTTCATAAAACAGTAAATTAAATTATTATGCTGACGTATTTTATTTTAAATGTTATTCAATAGAGAATTGTTTTTTTTCTGAAGTTTAACAGGAAGGTATGGAAAGGCTAGAAGAGTATGCAAAGGAGGAGTCTCCAGCTACTGAAATAGGAAATTTACCAAGAGATCCTATACCAGAGGATTTAACTGCAAATTCCTCAGAGTTATTACAAACTACAAAAGGCTTAAAAACTGAAATGGAGTCTATAAAGCGAGAAAATGGAAGGATTCTGAGGGCTCAAGAAGAGCTGAATCAGATTCTAATTGAAAAGTGAGGGTAGGGGTAGAAGGTCATAATCTGAAGATGTCGGTCATCAACAAAAATCTAAAAAGATGAAACATACAAAAACTAAAAGTAGTTCGTCTTCTGAAGTGTTTGGTGAACAACAAAATTACCATACTACTAGTGATAGTAGTGATGATAATCTATACACTAAAAAGAGGAAATACAAACCTTATGAGGAAATTTTCGGGGAATTCAAAAAGATAAAACCACCAACCTTTAATGGAGAGACTGAGAAGGGGGAGGAAGCTAAATCCTGGTTATCTGGGATGAAGAAGTACTTCCAAATATATAATTATTCTAACCAATTAAAGGCTAGGATAGCTATATATAACCTCTCAGGAAAGGCTGACATTTGGTGGAAAGACTTGAAGAGGTTAAGGGTATAAAAGAGAAAGAAGTTAATAGGAGTACCTTTAAGAGGTATTTCAAAAAGAAATTCCTGTCTGAGCAGTGTTATGAGGAGAGAGCCAAAGAGTTTTATGAACTGAAGTTAGGTTCAATGACAATGAAGAATCTGAACAGTAAGTTCTTAAGTCTACTTAGGTATGTACCCTACCTTGTAGATGAGAAACCAAAGGTACAGCGATTCCTTAGCTGTCTACCTTATCATATTAAAGATAGAATTGATTATGATAACCCAAAGACCTTGGAGGAAGATATGAGAAAGGATAACTTTTGTTTTGAGCAGAATCGGAAGAAAGAAAGCTTGGCCAACTGGAAGGCTAAGAAAAATAATAATCAATTTGAACAAAAGAAGAAGGATTTTGTGCCAAACAGAAATTTTAAGAACAATAAGGCAAAAAACTATTCTAATAACAAGAATTTCCAAGGAAATAGGAAAAGTACACCCAACAATCAGAACAATTCTAAAGGTAAGGAAACTGTAAATAATCATGGAAACTTTACCAAGAACTTTGAGCGTAAAGAGCCTGTTTAGTGCTGGGAGTGTAATGGCCCACACTATGCTTCAGTCTGTCCAAACTGGAAGAAGACTATTAGCAATATTCATACTATATAGGAGGAGATGACCGTTGGGGAACTAGCAAGGAGCATGCCTAGAATCAATACAGCCTTGGAGAACCAACAAGCTAAATATCAAACTTCCATGGTGGAAGTAGAAGGTATGATAAATCAGACCCCTATGACTATTTTGATTGATCCAGGAGCTAGTCTCAATTATATTGCACCTCAGATAGTAGAAAAATGTAAGTTATCTATTGATAAGTTTGATAATTCATGGTTAGTTCAGTTAGCCACTGGTGCTAAAAGAAAATACACTTGTTTTGTGAAAGAATGCGCATTAGTTATGGATAAATTTGAAACTGTTGTTAAACTTAATGTTTTACCACTTGGTTCTTATGATTTGCTGATTGGTATGGACTTGTTAGAACAACATAGAGTAATTCTAAACTATTATGATAAAACTTTCACATGCTTAAACAGTGATGAAACACTAGTAAGTGTTAAAGAAATTCCTAGAAAAACTACTGTAAGGCAGATTTTTTCTTTACAACTTAAAAAAGCTGTTAGAAAGAGATGTAAAGCTTACGCAGTAACAATTAATGATGAGAATGTAAAATTAAAACAGATAAGTTAAAATTGGAAGACATACCAGTCCTAAAATAATATGTTGATGTATTCCCAGAAGAAATTCTAGGATTACCTCCGAAAAGGGAATTGGATTTCACCATTGAGCCAGTACTGGGTGCAGTACCTAGCTCAAAGGCCCCTTATCGAATGAACATATTGGAACTTAATGAATTAAAATCACAATTAAAAGAGTTAATTGATAAAAAGCATATTCGACCAAGTGTGTCTCCCTGGGGGGCACCTATCATCTTTGTCAAGAAGAAGGATGAAACTATGCAACTTTGCATAGATTACCGTCAGTTAAACAAGATGACTATCAAAAATCAATATTCATTGCCCCGTATAGATGATCTGTTTGATCAACTACGTGGAGCCACGGTGTTTTCGAAAATATATTTAAGGTCTGGATATCATCAAGTGAGGATTAAAGATGAAGACATCTTCAAGACATCTTTCAGGACAAGATATGGTCATTACGAATTTGTCGTAATGCCATTCAGGCTTACTAATGCCCCAGCTATCTTCATGTGTTTAATGAACAACATAATGCATAAGTATTTAGATAAGTTTGTGGTCATGTTTATCGACGACATTCTAATCTATTCAAAAGCTGAGAAGAACATAAAGAATATCTAAAAATTGTTTTGCAAGAGTTGTGAGAACATCAACTCTTTGCAAAGTTTAGTAAGTGTGATTTCTTCAAGGATAAGATTCAGTATTTAGGCCACGTAGTGACCAAGGAAGGAATTTCTATAGATCCTGAAAAGATACGGGAAATCGAAGATTGGCCGGTTCCTAAGGATGTGATGGATGTTAGATCTTTCATGGGCATTACCGGTTACTACCAGAGGTTCATTGAAGGCTTTTCAAGGATAGAAAATCCGATAACTTCCTTACAGAAGAAAGGAAAGAAGTTCGACTGGAATCAGAAATGTGAAGAAAGCTTTAAAAAATTAAAAAATTTATTAACCAGCGCACCTATTTTAAGAATAGCAGATCCTAATAAAGAATTTTTGGTGTGCACTGATGTGTGTAATGATGGCTTAGGTGGTGGTCTAGCTCAAGAAGGGCATGTTATTGCCTATGAATCTAGAAAGCTAAAAGTTCATGAAAAGAATTATGCAACATATGATCTGGAATTAGCAGTTGTAATACACGCCTTAAAGATGTGGGGACATCACCTAATTGGCAGAAAAATTGTTTTAATGAATGATAATAAAGGATTGAAGTATCTTTTAGATCAGCCTAATTTAAATGCCAGACAAGCTAGGTGGGTAGCTTTCTTAAGTGAGTATGATTTTGAAATCCAGCATATAAAAGGTGAAGAAAATAAAGTTGATGCATTAAGTAGGAACGCAAGGCTGAATTTTGCAATAGCAATCAGCACTTATGTTTCAGAATTAGATGAACAACTTAAAGAAGGAATAAAACAAGATGAAATTTACTAGAATTTGCAAGCTAAAGCTATAGAAAATCCAACAGAAAACTTAATAAAAGGTTACAGTTTAAATGAAAAAGAATTTTTACTGTATAAAGATAAATTGTATGTACCTAACGTACCTAAAGTCAAGCTGTTAATTCTAGATGAAATTCATAAAACACCATATTCAGGTCATCCAGGTTACCAAAAGACTATAACCATGTTAAGAAAAGAGTATTTCTGGCCAAATATGAAAACTAAAGTAGCTGAATATATTGCAAGGTGTTTAGAATGTCAACAGGTAAAAACTAAGCACCAACACCCAGCTGGTTTGCTACAGCCTTTACCCATCCCTAGCTGGAAATGGGAAGTAATTAGTCTATATTTTATTACTGGACTACCTAAAAATCAAAATCAGAATGATTCTATCATGGTAGTAGTTGATAAGTTAAGCAAAGCAGCTCACTTTATACCTATTAAAACTACTTACAAAGCTGTGAACATAGCTGATATTTTTCTAAAACTAATTTTTCGATTACATGGAGTACCAAAAGTCATAATCTCAGATAGAGATCCTAAGTTTACAGGAAACTTTTGGAAGTCTTTGTTTAAAGGGTTAAACACCACATTAAATTTCAGTACTTCTTTCCATCCTCAAACAGATGGACAAACTGAAAGGGTAAACCAGGTACTGGAAGATTTATTAATAATGTATGTGAAAGACCAGCCAGGTAAATGGGAGGACTATTTACATCTGGTAGAATTTACTTATAATAATAATTATCAGACATCAGCCAGATTTAGTCCGTTTGAAATTTTATATGGATGGAAATGTAATACTCCTATCTCTTGGAGTAATCCAGTATATAGATTGGTATTAGGTCCAAAACTGTTGAAAGAAATGGAAGAAATTGTGAAACAAGTGCAGGGAAATCTGAAAGTGGCACAGGATCGGCAGAAATATCAAGCAGACTTAAAAAGAACTCCAAAGGAGTTTTCGGTAGGTGAACATGTGTTCATCAAGGTATGGCCCAAAAAGAGCTCTCTAAAATTGGGGAGTTGTGCAAAAATGGTACCTCGTTACTGTGCCCCATTTGAAATTTTGTCTAGGATTGAACAAGTAGCTTCTCAATTAGCATTACCACATAACTTAAGAGTACATAATGATTTCCACATTTCCATTTTAAAGAAATATGTTCATGATGCTACTCATATTTTTAACTGGAATGTTGTCCAGGTGGAACTAGAAGGAGAATTTCTGGTGGAACCGGACTCTATCCTTGGGAGGAGGAAAATTACACTTTGGAACCGCACCATTGGACAGGTGAAGGTGCAATGGAAGCACCTTATTCCAGAGGAAGCCACCTGAGAATTGGAAAGTAAAATGCGAGATGCATATCCAATTCTGTTCCAGGGGACTTTGGAGGATGAAGAATAAATAACATCAAGGACGATGTTATCTTCTAAAGGGGTGTGTATGTCACATGCCCCAATTTTGCAAAATAATATTATCTTATTTTGATTTTATTCCAATACATTATGTTAAATTTAATGCTAAGTTGTAACTAATGACTCAGCAGAGTCAAGGATGTGGAATGTAATTTAGAATATTTAAATTTTAAACAAATAAAAGTGGAGACAACAAATTGGGAGAGCTGTTAAAAAGAGTGTTACTGGTCAAGTTGGTGGAGGAGACTATGTGGAGAGCAAATAGACAAGTGGCAGCATCCTCAAACACTTCTAATGTTGCAGGTGGAAACCTCCCTACATTTGGGGTCATGATCCCCCAAGAAAGTGGGATCAGAGCACGTGGCTCAATTAATGACAACTAACCCAAAAAGACCTAGGAAATCTTAATAAAAGTACCCATTGAAGAGAGTTGAGGCTGCTCATTCCAGGAGAAGAATCATTCAGGTGAATGCACTTCAAGGAATTCATTGGGGAAGGGAAATTTTGAGGAAGGTGTTTGAGGGGTAAATTGCAGGAAAGTGATCTAGTACAGCTTTCCAGCTGAAAGATCTAGCTGCAGTGTGCAAAGTTAGTATTGAGTCTTTGGACTAGTACTTTGTCGTTTGCTCCACCTAGTCCCAGCCAAGGAGACTAGGAACAGGCTTGGGGGTCCTGAGAAGTCGTTGTTTGAGCGCTTTCTAGGAGTTAGTAGGGAGGAACGGCCTCCCATCACTATTGTCATCCAGCTTTAAAAACAGGTTCTACTATCTTTTAATTTCTGTGTTAAAGTTTATATATGTGTATGAATATGATTTATATGCTACGTTGTGAACTGTTAAGTTTGAAATATCTTAGTTGTTTTAATGTTGAATCTGTTCTTTGATGAAAAACAATCCTACTTATGTTTTTCCCTATCTAGAGTAATCCAGATCATACTCTAGCACAGGTAGTTTGTTTAAATGAATGAATTTTGATAGGAATATGAAATGAATAGAGTACTTATGTTTTTTTAGAGTATTGAAATGTTTCCATTCAGTAGATAGTTGTTTTCCCAGAAAGAATATTATATGTTTCATAGAGTTGTTGTTAGAACTAGACTGTGTATTTAGAATATCAGAAAAGAAACAGAATCATATTATTTTACTAACAGTAGTATGTTCAAGTATGTAATTCATTCTTCTACACAGTACCTACTTCTGTAAACTATACGTCTATACTGAAATAGAAGAAATAGTATTGTCAGTTGAATGCTTCTTATTTATGTTAAGTAAAGATGTAATTATAATTATGTTAGTTTATTTCTTTTCCAATAGTATTAACTAATTTACCTGCAACTATCTGAACTCTAAATAAGAATTGGATAACTCTTACAGAATTCTTTTCTTAGTATTAATAACTAAAGACAGTAGTAACCTATGCATAAAGTATTATTAATAAAGAACTGTCCTTACACACTTAAAGACAAATTAGATGTAAGGAGTATTGATAGGATGAAAGTTCTCATTTCTTTCACCAAGTTTACAAAATAATCTTATTAAATAAACTCAACTATTATAGATTGTTCTCGGCCTTATTTAATAATATATATAAATGCAAACACAAACTTAAGAGAATACAATATTCACAGATAATAATATTATTAATATAAATAATATTATTATTAACAATAAACAGTATGGTTTGTAAATTAGAAATTCTTTTAAAAACAAACTGAAGAAATCTTGTGACAGTAATCGAATTAACAAAATAACAATACATAAATTATTACTCTAAAAGTGCAATGGGTAAAAACCCTAGCTCATACTTCTTAGCATAATTTATCTATATACCTATATACATTAGTAACCTAAGTTAACCATAAGTTAGTTCTTTTAGAAAAAACTATTAAAGAACCAACTAAATTAATTTCATAGGAAATAAATACAACACTGAATAATATAAACAAAATGTATACTTCTAAAAGAAACTATGTCTTATTATTTTACTAACAGGGTGTACCTGTGAAATCGAAAGACAGGGTTAAAACCCTTATATTTATTACAAGTACAAATAGAAAAACATTGAACTAATAAATGAAATTTATTACATTATGTAACCATTAATAACCAGGTTAATATAATTTACTCCCGGTCCTTTAAGGACAAATAAAAAGACTGTAATTATCATAAACTGGAATAATCCATTTCAAAACAAGGGTTTCCACAGGATAAACCCTAAATCATAACTTTAAGTAAAAACAAGCAGGAATTAAGTTATGGCCATAAGTACCAATCTTAAAACTTTAAGTATAAACCCTTACAAAGTATTCAACAGAGTATAAAATTTCATTTACAGACAAGAAGGGTAAAACCCTGAGATTACACAAAGTATATCATTAAACATTTGATAAACTAAACCAATCCTGAAGACCAAACTATCTGTACAAAAACTACTAATTTAAACAGGCCGTAAGCCATCAACAAACTTTTTATAGTGCTCAGTTAAACCGAGTCTACCCATCGACTAGCGAGGGTTTGTTTCTAGGTATTACAACAATAACCTATAAAAACAACAACATAACTCATGGCGAGTCTAAGGAGGGTTTCCCCAAACCCTAGGTGATTCCATTGACCACCCTAATGCAAGTAGGGTGAAAACCCAACACATGGACCATGGGGATTACCCGAAACAAACCACGAGCCACGGCATTCATTGCTTGAGTGTCTTTTGTCTTCACCGAGAAAGTTTACAGTGATGAGCACCTGCAAGGAGTTCAACAAACTACCGTCAGTAAGTAATAAACCTAAGTATTAATGTGCCTTCGTAATAGCATTATACCAGCTGCAACTTAAATAGAAGCAACAACAAATTCTTACCTGTTAATGAAAATGACCAGCAGTCTGGTAGAAGCACTGTCAACTACAAGCTTTCATTTTTTTTAAAGACTCAAATGAACTGCAAGTGTAACCCTCATGCAACGGCGAGCCATGAGAATATAAAAAGGTAACTGAAGCAGACACTAAGCCACGAAGACAGTGAATGGGAGATTACATAGACAGCGATCCAAGGGTAACGAAAATATCCACAAGTTGCAGAGTGAGAACTCAGCCATTAAAAATGGCATTCAATACTGCACACCAGTGACAAATGCAGCACTGAAGCAAGGCACAAGAAAACCAGAGCAAGGAGGACCGACGACCGCCATAGAATCCAAGCAGAGCAACCTCAAGGGCCAGTGCAAACTACAGGGAAGAATGATAAGGGTTAAGTTTACAATATTGTTTTATATCTCCCATGCTTGGTCAGGAGATGACCACGTGGTCACATAAAATCAAACATGTAGTGGGTCATATACTATAGTTCCTGGATAAATCAAAAACCAATTATTAAATCATTGGTAACGAGGTTTAAAATATGATATCAACCCAATAATTTTTCCATGCAATCGTTAATCATATGCGCCTTATCATATGCTAATGTAGTGACAAGAATATCAACGCTATGGTTACGTTGACCTATCAAGGAATGTCACTTATAAACCTTAGTTAAAGCCCGATTTTGTTTATGCATTAAACTCTTTTCACCATTAACATTATGTTATTATATCATAACATCACAATTACGATATGAATGGTTGCATATCTTTTCTCTAAACGTTGTTTTAATTATAAGATAGAAATCAAATAATTCATGTCTTATTCATAGATAGAGATCAATGTTTTAGGTATTTACTATAGATAAGAGATCAATGTTTTATAGGAGAGCTCATGCTAATCACCCATCAACCATAGTTTTCTTTTGTACAAAGGTTTTAGTTTATACATAGGAAATCTCATATACAAGGACTTCACAAGTTATAGTTTTTATAAATGGCATAATGTAACAGTTGGGAGGATTATAAACTCTAATTTAAATACGTTTAGAGTCATGAACTAATTATAGACTGAATATCTAACAAAAAATATATCATGCCTATCTATAAGACTTATATGAACTAATAACTCAATGGTAACAGAACTTTGAAGTGGACAAAAACTTATTGTATGAACACTATTATGAAATTATGTTACATAGTCCAAAGCGACAATACTTTGATGGATTTTGGGTTATGACTCAACTTGCTTCTTATTTTCTATTCAATATGTCTAGTGGGTAGTAAAGTAGTTATAGAACTAAACAATATAATTAGAAATTCGACCGGTTTCGAGAACATTAATCTCAGATAAACTGTTTGTAGACAGTAATGTAACTCAAGAGAAGTATAATAGAAAATTAAGAAATTGAATAGGAATGAATCTATTGAATCCAAAAGTTATTAAATCCTCATGGTTCGACATGAAATTAAAGTGTAGGAAAACAATGATCTTATGTAGGAAGGCATGATGGTTTGTAGTTTGCACAATCGAATTTATACTATCCAGAGATTGACAGGCTGTAAGTTATCTTGCATAAGCGAAATGTGGGTCAATGGTTACATAGACAGGATAATGTACTATTGCATAAATATTGACAAAACAATCATTATAATATTACAAATTACATAGACTAAAGTAGAAATAATTTGTAACTGAGATTCTAATGCTTAGAGCCGCAAACATATCTTACTGTCGTTACTCACTTTTGAACATGATTATAAGAAACACTCAAGGAAGCCAAATGGTTTTACCTCACAGAAACTGCTTAAAGTTTAGCAGCTTAATTACTAAGCTTTTTAATTGCAAATAAATATTGTTGGATACTTTAAAGAACTTTTAATACATACTCGTTCGATCATACCTATAAACTTGTAAGAATCAGTATTCATCTGCATTAGCATGATTGCTAAGTAAGCCCCGGATTCAAAGTAGATTCCACCTACTTGACATGAAAAGACTCATCAGTAAAATGAAGTAAAACATTACACAAGAAGACTTTATTCTTGTTACAAAAAAATGAACTGTTGATTTAATATAATTAAGGTTTAGGGAAACTGATTACTTGACTATTTCCTTTATTGCAAACTGTTAGTTGTTAGTAAACCGCAAGTTTTAGCATTTATTGTTATCCCAAAATTTTAAATTTTTGTGAAAATTTGGGTTTTTGACAGAGGTGAATGAATGGTTTTTACAATACTAAAAATATCGACACAGACCATATGGATGGATCCAAAATCCCCTTCCAAGGTTACTTAACCATTAATAAATGTCAACAAAAGAGCTGAAAATCCCTCTAATTGATATCCACATAAATTCTATTCAATACTTTATAAAAACTTCTACAAATTACTTTCACATGTTCTCCTCAAACCATGGAAAAGGAAACATGCCACCTCGAAATATGGCATGCGTTGTCAACAAGCATATCTAATATATGATCCATGATTATATAATTTCCATGTATGCTTAAGTTCAACAACCATTCCCATGTTTCATGTAAGGTAAAGGAAAACGATTCATCAATATAATATTGCATTTCCTCCACATATACAGATCCATTAATATTATATTATATTTCCTCTACAAATACTTTCCATCCAACATATAATGAGATGGAATTCACAAATTGGCGATGGGCAACATATGCCTTGTAATTATTCTTATGCCATTTCCACCATGCCAATTCTCTCGATCCAAGTATAACATATCCACTTTGAGTTTCAACTACTTATCATTAATACCTTGGAGGAGAACATAATGTTTCATTTGGGTAATCCATCTGGTTGGGTTGGAGCCATTGAACTTGTTTAGTTATTTTTTTGACAATCTATGCAACATATAGTAATAATTATCTTAAAAAGGTGGCCTTGTACAATGTTAACCTCTGTCCCTTATAGCATTTCTGATAAGACTATCTATGTAATCTTAGAGGCCTATGCTTACAAGTTGTCAAATTTATAAGCCTATTATTGAGAGAGTTGATCTTGTATACTTGTTTTTCGACATTAAAGACATGGCACTACTACATTTTGAATGCAAAATATGCCATTAATAATACACTATAATATGGGAAATTATTGTAAACTATTAAAAATTACATTTTTATTTGTTTGACCTTGATGGATGTGTATTTTTAAATGCTTCTCTTACCATTGTTCAAAGAAATTATTTTTCTCCTTTGTAATGTTTTGGAAAGTTTTTTATTTCCCCAAAAAGAGAACGATTTTCCCTTTTACACCCGAAAATATATAACATCCAAACTTTTTTCTTTCGCTCTCCTCGATGCTTCCCAATGTGTCCTCACCAAATTTAACTGGACTTGTTGGTGTCAAGGTTTTATGGGACTTATTTTGTAAGGGTTTGTAGCCCTGATTAATTTTTCTCACCAAATTTAATTGGACTTGTTGGAGTTAATGTTTTATGGGAATTATTTTGTAAGGGTTTGTAGCCCTGATTTCACTACGAGGTTTTATGGCCATGATTTTTCTTTGCAATTCTTGAAACATGGTTTTATGTGGATGATTTTTCTTACAACCATTTCCCTGGACCCAAATTCAGTTGGATTTTTTTAAATCAAGGTCCTCAGATCCCATACAATGTTGTTGTTTGTAGCGGGAATCCTCCATTAAGGTGCAAGGTTCGAAGCGTAAGTCCTGATAACACGGGGTAAAGCGTTAGAGATTCTTCCTTTCTGGGGTAGGATAAAAATAAAGGGCAAAGGTTAAATGCTTATGTCATGTTGTAGTGGGTTAATCAGAAAGAGCAGCAGTCAAAACAGCAGTCGAGTAAAGACCAGAAAGCAGTATAAAGGAAGGCAGTTGAACAAAGGAAGGCAGTCTAAATACGGTAATGCATAGTTCATCATATGGTTCTTTTTTTTCTTCTTCAGAGTATTAATTCATCCATTAGGTTATATTCTGCTATCTGCCATCCTTAATCCTCTATATATATGGGAACCCTAGATAAGCATCCCAATTTCCTTGAATCTTTGGAATTCCCTCTGCTTTAATGAGCACTTCTCACCCTATGACTTTTTCAACTTGAATGTTGCCTCATTACTCATTTTTGGATCAGACCTTCAAATAGGCTTTCATACTGCCTTCTAGTGCATTCAAGCATGCTGGAATATCTCCTTAAAGTATAAAATTAACTACATATAAAGTGCGTCCCCGGATGCACCTGGTTATGCTAAATCAAAGGAAATATATATTCGGTTCCAGTCATTTTAAGATGTAGCAGACATGGAGAAATATATCGAAGAGAGATGTCCATATAAGATAGATATTAAAGTCATTTATAACATTTATGTAAGAAATACACAAGCTTCATGGCATGCATTTAATTATTCTTAGCAAATTGGTATGTCTTTTTGGCACAAGAATAATGCAAGGTTCTCTGTTTTCAGAGTTGATTCCAAGGATTTTGTTCTACATCGGTTGACTGCTTTAGGTCAGGTTTCAAGCTATTGAAAGTCCAAACGAATGCTAATCACCAATGTCAATGCAATATTTGCAATGGGACATTCAATTTGTCAAAGTTGAGGTCAAAGTCTCCTTGTGCATAAGTGGGTAGTATGTATGGAAGGTTTCAGTTATGTTTACAATACTCTATTTCCAGGTCAATTACATCATATACTGTGTATTGTAATGCATAATCATAGGATTTGGTTGTGGCTCAACTATATCTCCCCATTAAAAATACATTCAAGCAATAAATCCATTCATACACTTCCATTTCCACTGCACCGATTGCAATGGCTATCGGCAATATTTTTTGATTTGCCAATATGTGCCGATATTTTCTTCTTAATCCTATAATTGAAAAATCTGGTTGTTGTACGAGGGTTCTCTGAAACCCTGCACAAGAAATCAAACTCTATATCAAATATTAGTTTTTAAACCCAAGCGATGGATGCAAGCTTATGTTTTTTTGTGTTTAAACCCAAGCGATGGATGAAATTTTTTGTTTTTTAAGGTGGAAATTGCCTTCCGTTTAGCTCCAAGAGGTTTACAATTGGCCTGAATTTGTCAGGCCCACAAGCGGCTTGTTTTTACCAATACGATGGCCCTTAAAAATATGAATCAGTAATTACAACTATTTTCCATTTGGCTAAGTCCATACTCTTATGTCATAATCACCCAGGACTTGCACCTGGAATTTAACGTGATGAGTAGACTGATATTCCATTACTGAAATAAAACAAAGTAGAAATGTCAAAAGCATATGTTAACAGAAAAGAAAAAAAAGAAAAATTGCAAGCTTTAGATGAGATACACAACTAAATTGAGAAACCATCAAATATCAATTGATGGCTCATCTCTGACTTCAAAATTCTGGATCATTTTGAAAAGATCTCAAAATGTATCAGTCAATTGACATCTTGCAATCATTTCACTTCAATTTCACTTGACAAATCGGTGCATCCTACATAATTAGCAGTAATATTGGCAATGCTGAGAACCACCTTCAAAATACCTCTCTCTGCACTAGTTCTCTGAGAAGATGAGACCAACCACAGAATCCAATCAAAATGATCATTACTTCCTTTACAATGATGGCATATAAGGTTGCGGCCTTAATATTCTAAATTAGTAATCACGTATCTCTAGTAGTAAGCATTCTACAAGGGAATGGTAGCTGCACAGAAAATTGATTATAAAAATTTAGATAGATCCTGAAAGGTGCCTGGCTCTCACTATAACTGTTCATATTCTGCTTTTACACAGAGAATTACCTGTAGGGAAATCTAAGAGGAAGTGGTATCTCATATTTTTCCAGGGCATCTGAATTTGGTATGGTATATGTAGCCCTTTCCCGCGTAAATAATTTAGATGGGCTGAGGCTGACAGGATTCAAACCATCTAAGATCAAAGCACACCCAATCGTGCTTGAGTTCTTTAAGAAACTTGCCTGCTCCTTGGATGATAAAGAAAAGAAATGAAACCTGCAGTTTGAAAGATTCACACTTTTGGTGGCATTATTAGCTTTCATACATCTCTAGTAATGTGACTTGGGTTTGGATATTAATTTGTGACATGTAGATGGCAGTATTATAGAACCTTTCTTGGGTTTGACCATTTATTTATCACAAGCAGATGGCATTATTATAGAATGCACTATTTTGAATCATATTGAAACATCCTTTTCTATATCTATTGACCTCAATCTTAGAGTGAAGTTGTTTTCTTATGAAGGAAATCAAAGTACGTCAAGGGATGGGATCTTATGAAAGATAAGCTTCTGCAATCTGGTAACATAGTTTCAAATTATTAAGGTCTTTGGTTCAGTATTCAAACACTATGTTAAGGATATATAAATTATACTTGATCTTGAGAGTATTAAGTTTCTAGTTGAACAATCAGTGGGCAGGAATATTGTCCCAGTTTTTGGTCATATGGGAAGCTATTGGATATTGTGTTAGTTTCTTGCTTGTTTTGTTTATAGGAGTCTCGCATCGAGAGTCAACAAACCTGATTGTTACATCATATTTAGTTGTTTTGACCTGCATTGTTCTTGTATGGTCATTGTCTGTATGGGTAAGGTTTTCCCTCTTCAAGGCATATGACAGTGGATTACTAGAATTTTGCGGTTTACCATTCACTGTCTCTTGTGTTGTTCAGAGAACTTTCTCAAGAGATGGTGATGAGGATATTGTCCTGGGCTTTAAATTACAATGAATTTAGTGAATGAACTTTTATAGACAGTTGGTGCAGACCTCCCCAGACATGGTCAAAATGCTCTTGCATAATAAGGAGGAAGTTATGCTATAGAACAAAGCTTTACCAACCCAAAATTAAAATATAAAAATAAAAATAAAAACTGAAGATAATGTAAGTGTTATCATTTAAGGACCCCGATCTGACTTCTAAGAAGTATGAAGAGCATCTTAACCAGAATATCAGTTAGAATTGGAAGTAAAGAATACCCAAATTTCCTCCTAATTTCCTATTGTGCTGGTCCAGTGGTTAAGATGGGTTTTCATGATGATGACCCAAGTTCAAACCCTGTGTTGTCATCATGATGATAACCTAGATTCAAACCCTGACATAGATAGATCCATAGAATTTATATTTGTAGGCCGATTTCATATGTGCCATAAGGCCCTATAAGGTCATCAGTCTAAATCAAACAATGGGGTCTATTTGGCCTAGAAGGAGGTATCCATTTATAGACATGGTGTCAATAAGCATCATGAGTTTGTTTATATATCTATACAGTGTGACTGTGAGGGATGTAGTTTTTTATTATTAGAAAATGTTAATCATTTAGTCTATTTGGCTGGAAGGAGATCCTTGTCTTGAGGTTATGTTTATTGTTTAAATTCATCAGCTATGTCTTGGTTAAAGATGTGGGGGATTGATGAAAATGTCACTTTGAAACATATAGATGATATTAAAATTATTATTACTTCTAAGTTCAAAGAGAAGTTGTGGTGTGATGAAAATTTAGTGGATAAAAGAAATTTAAAATACTACAATGAGGCCATTAACTCTAATCCTGAGGACAAAATTCTCTTTGTTTTAAATAACGTAACAAAAAGGAAGATCCGCAGATCCACATAGCTAAAATAAGAATGAACTCTCAAGCGCTGCAAAGAGAAACAAGGCGTTGGAATCTTTGTAAAATTCCATGGGCTGAAAGGAATGTCGTTTTTGTGAGACTATGAGCGTTGAGGATGAAAAACACTTCCTCTTAGATTTCCCTTCGTCCATCCACATAATATCTCATTTTCGTGGTGCAACTCCAGGCCTACTTTTACACATAAAATTACCTGCAAGGAATCTTCACTTCAATCCCAACAAGTAAGTATATATAAGCACTTTTCTCTATTTCTACTCCGCGAAAAAATTAGTAGGTGCCTTAATAATGCAACAGAAGATATAAACTTATTTTTCCATAGTTGCCTGCAATGAAGGATATGTATCAGTTAATGGTGATACCAATTAGTGTGCCCTAGTTGAATATGATGGACTGTAATTTTAAATATTTTGTCCTTAGTATACCCTCTCCAGTATTTTCTGTAGCCCATGCACTTATTTCATCCCTATATATATATACAGACATGCTTGTGTTGTTTGTTGTACTTGTCAGCTTTTGATGTAACTATAGTATACACTTGAAAGTGTTTCATATATATACACACACACGCTTGTGTTGTTTACTGTGCTTGTGAGCTTTGGATGTAACTATAGTATATACTTGAATTTGTTTCTTGATTGGTATTTAGAATGCATATAAGTTTATTGATTTTTAACTATTTTATGAATCATGATTTACATTCTAGGAAGTAACGGGAGCTGGCATCCTCTATGATCCTTGCAAGGGGAAAGGATGAGTGGTCTGTGACTTCTGTGAAGGTCAAAATATCTACAGTGGTAGCCCTCTCTCTTTTTGATTTCCCTGCCTCTCCCTTCAGCCTACACAAAAACGCATAAGAAAGTTAATATTTGATACTGCATTTGCATCTGGACTTAGCATAAACATCACTCTTTTGTATTACTTATTAATACACACAGATTTCAAATTATCAGTTGTGTACACTGCTCTTGTTTCTGGTCGTCTCATACGAGTTATATTTGTGTATCTAAAATGACTGTGGTTATGTGACTGAATGCACTACTACCTAAGTTACACACATTTTTAATGCTGCTATAAATACAATGAGTGACGACTGATATGTACTGGTGAAAGCATATGTAAAGTTCAAGCTTTAACATGTAAGGGACGATGGTAATAAATATATTTATTGTTGCTATGCCTAGGTAGATGACCGGATCCTTTACTATTGTAGGAGATGAATGACATACACTCTTGTACTTAAACTTTGAGTAATTTGTTTATCCTTATGGTTATATAACACACTCGATTATGATAAAGTAACTAATACTAATGCTGCCATACATTTTGTTATCAAATTAAATATGAATGGCTATAATAAGTGGCTGAGTACATACATATTTCTTGAAATAATACTACGACTATCATAAACTATTTACATTGGTATTTGGTTAATATCTACAAAAGTATTAGACGTGCATATTGGTTTTAATTACTTAGTAATTGGCGCTTTTTAAGATAGCAATACTTATATTTTTCCATAAATACACATAGTGCATTCCTTTCCCACTCCTTGTTTGACTCCAACAGGAACTGGTGACTAACATCTTCAAAAGGGAATTTTGGTGTTTAGTGTCTTTCCAGAGTTGTGATAGGGCTCTTTCCCTAGGAGGCTTAAGCTTCCGAAACAGTTGGGAGAAGTGACTAAGGTGATAGTGGCCACTTTCCCCTTATATGCTTACCGGTAGCTTGGAAGGCCATTTCAACCGGTCACACCACCAACTTATTGACAATGCATTACTACATGAAAAAAAGATGCCATTGGTATTATTCTTAAGCGAAATGCACACTTCTATGCGTGTCCTCCTTATTCTAGACCATTTTTCCATCTAGAAACTCAAGATGCATTTGGACATTTTGAGGGGTAACATAGCCAATCACATATTTTTCTCTCATGAGAATGTTGGTCTACATCGATTTGTTCAGTCTGAGTTTTCCTTACATGCGACTACAACTTCAACCAAGAAATGGTTATTGCATTGAATCCCATTTGTCGTAAAAGGATTGCATCCATATTTCTTCCATCACATAAATGATGTTGTCTATAAACTTCAACTTCTATCTTTGGTTGTTCATTTCCATTGTCACTTTCTTGTTCTTGACAATTATTTTCATAAAATGCTCGCTTGATATGGTCATCATGATCCCCTGTGTTCTGAAGAAGAACAAGATACTGCAAGGTACATGTGGAACATTTGAGAAGTGATCTTTGATAGAGCCACTGAAATAGTTTTAATCAAAATAATTTCTCTTGAGGTTGTTTCACAACCTTCTCACTTCTGGTTCCAAATGTAAGCAAATTATTGAAGGTTTCATGGATTTGTAACTGCAATGTGTTCTTCCCTTCCACCACAAATCTTTTGTTCTGCTAACCACAGTACATAAGAATCCTACAGACAAATAGTAGAGTTCTATACTCTAGTGAGTTGATAGAGAGGCAGAGGGTTGTTGTTTACATTGTCATTAGTGCCAAGAGTGATATTTATGAGGTTGGTGTCTGTCTTTGTTTTTCTTGACATTGATTCCTATCATGGATAACTTTTGATGATAGTGTTATTTTCAATAACCAACAACATTGACAGTTTTCAAAAGGAGCTTCAGGTTTTCTTTGGTTACCTTCAAAGTTTTGTACATTTCATTTCATTGGACCATAGAGCCCTTAGTGTTCAGCTTATCTAAGGAGGGTTTGGAATTTGTCAATGGTTACTTCCAGTGTGATTAGGTTGTCAGTATTTTATGGATATCCTATAATGCAACAACTTTGAAGATGTTCCAAAGTAGATTCAACTTGTCATTGGTTACCTTCAAATTCTTTTCCCATTTTACTTCTTTGGATGTGGGAATTCTTAGTCATCATTTCGAGGAGTGTTGGAGTCTGTTTATAGCCACCATCAGAGTGATTAAGTCATGAGAGGTTTATAACATCTCTCAAGTTCCTCCAAGCTTCTAGCTATCTCTTCTTTTAGTTCTTTGCCTAGGATATTCATTTCGGAATTTCCACACAGGTACCGTGGTAAACTGGTATTTTCTCCATATTCCATTTCTATTTTTCCTTTTGGGCTCAGAATGTTTTTGAATATTCACAGAGGCTATGTTATAGAAATTTGAGCAAAGACTAAGGTTATTTGTTTGCAGCGAAGGTTCCTCAGTTGAGATGTTTCCTGTTGTACTTGGCCTTCCTTAATGTTCTACTTGATATGTTTGAATTAATGAGCACTGACTTGATAATGACATGGCTGGTACTAAAAGGTTGTGGTTCATAGACTCATAAAGTGTAGAATGTTACCCCTCTTCCCATCAATTGAGTACCAATCTACCAAAATCTCGTACTCTTGAAGAACCATTTATTTTCCAGCGAATTTGTCTCAACATTCCAAGATCATATGACATGGAAAGATTCCATGTATTTGAAATTTAATTTCAAACTTGTAGCTCCTTCAAATATTACCTGCAAAATCAAGTTTCAGTTTTTCCAAATACCATTTCAGCAGATCTATGATCAATAATGTGTGAATTAGGAGTTTGATTTCTCAAAGCCTTCTAAAATTTCCACCTTCATTCATTTGATCATCCTATCTGCGACTTTGTTATCGCTCTTCCTAGTCCCATTTAGACAATAATTTTGTTTTCTGAGCAATCTATAATCCTCTCGCTCCCACTAGCTCAAGATTTCCCTTAGCCACTCTGTAAAATTTTGATGCTTTGTGCATGAGATCCAAGTGAGATATTTTGAGAAGATATCTTAAATCCTACTTTGAAGATTGTTGGAAATATGACAAGTTTCCATTTTTCCATTTACTATAAATTGAGAATTGATAAGAACATGATCCTTTTTAGCATGAATATGTGGCTCTTTGTTTGACCTTCTCTGATACAAATTGGCACTCGCTGCACAAGCTTCAGATTTGAACATCAACATAATATAAATTTAGTCAGATATAGTAATTTAATATAATTGTCAAAAAAACATGAACCAGTTCCTTACAAGATTACTCTAGCAATATGGTCTCTAAATACTGCTAAACTATTTCTATATTTATCTAAAACATCTATTACATATTTTGTACAGTGCTATAAAATAAGAATAAATAAATAACAGTTCAGTAAAAAAAGCATTGGTATATAGTAGATCAATGCAAAGATTAATCCTTTATATTTCAAACTTGTTATACATTTCTGTATTGTCTTTCTATGCTCCACCCACCATGATTAGAAACTCAGATGGAGATTAGATTAATGTTCATGGATGAACAATAACTATTTAAAATGATAAGGGATGATGTTGATGAAGAAAGATAGGTTCTTCATTAGCTTCTAAAGGAGAAACTAAAAACCTTATCTCTATTTGGTACATAATATTCCCTCATATTTGCTTGAAGATTGGTCTCAATACGATGAGAGACACATCCATAAGACCAGATCAGGTATCAAACCCCTAGATGAATAGCCATAAGGAATTCTGGTGTAAATAACAGTTTTAAAGCTTAACATAGCAAAACAAGTTAAAGATGGTGAGGAGAGTCTGCTAAATAACCTTGTATGGTAACGATCTCAACTTAGTAACTAGGAGGCATGTGCTTTTCTTCATTGAAATAACTGGCTGAATAACTGGCTCATGATGTAGCATTTCCTTGGGCCAAAGTTGGAGGCTTCCCAGACATGTCTGGCATATGTGGTGGTGGACTGAAAGGTGCAGTTTTATGTTTCTTACGATTGAAGATTACAAAGTGTGAGTAAAAATCTAACAATGAACCAAAAATAAAAACAATCTATGATCTGCTGCAAGAATTTGGAACGGATGGAATCAAATGCCTTCGAATATGTGATCTGGAGCTGTCCTGCTAGGCCACCAGTATCGTTGAAAATTCGAAAGCTATCAAAATTTCTCAAAATGATGGATTTGACCCCTTGGATGCAGATCGAATGCTTTTTTTTTTTATAAAACAAATCTTTTTAGATCTGGAGAATTATTGACTGTCATTTATTCATGAAATATTTAAATGCTACCTGAATATGTAGGATATTTTCCTTCATATATGGAATGCATGCCAAAAATGAAATGTGAGTAAACTCCATCTCCAGGAATAATCTTCCACAAATGCTCTAAAATTGATACTCTGCCACTTGCCTCATTTTTTCAGCTATACATTTTGAAAAACTAAGTTGATCCTTATAAAATGTGTCAACATCCAATTATGCACAATGACTTTGTCACAGGATTACAGGTTTCACAACATCATGGGAGGTCGGTTCGGCTAGAGCGCCTATGTGCCCAAGAAAGGCTGCTTGCACGCACAGCGTCACTCCTGCCTTCAATTCCTTGCCTTTCTTGCCACCTTCGCTCCCATTGAATTGTATTATGGCTAAAGAATATAATGTAGGTGCATGAGATGCAATCACAACCTTCGCCATTAGAGAGAGGCTCCGTGACCCCTGTTATGCAAGCAGTAGAATCGAATGTGCAGAAATCCCCCCAAAAATAAATTGTCAGACACAAGGGCAGCAACAAAAACATGAGTTGGAAACTTGGAAGCTCTAAAAAATAAAAATCTTAGCTTACCATGCCGAGTGTATAGCAAGCCTCCACATTTCTAGCATCTGCACATTTTCTTATGAAGCGATGAGATCCATCGCACCAGTTAGAGGCCTTTATAGCGAATGTCGAGGTAGAAGCTCTGAGCGGGATCCAAGTTTGAATTTGAAATCATTTGGTGGAAAATTAAATGAATGGACCATGGTAGATGAACGGTGATGGACACTGACTGAAATGGAAGGGCATGAATGGGCAACCAGGACGGTTGGTGAACGGAGTTCGGCAAGGGAGAGAGGAATCGGGACAGTGGCAGAGAGTGTTGGTGACATCATACAAAATTTCTTACAACAAACTCCAAGCATAGGGGGCTATCCATCATCCATGGATTGGATGCATGCCATGTCTTATCGAGCATGAACGTACATGCTTGATAAGCTCAGCCAGTATTTAGAACCCCATAAATCAAATTAGTCTTCATCATCACAAATATGGAACACATGAATCATTCATTAACGTGCCTGAGATAAATTTCAATTTGAGATTGTTTGTTGATAAACCCCTTTTGAAATTTTGAATAGTTCAAGCAAACATTTGTTCTTTTCTATGTAAAGTTTCCTTTATTCACTCCTTCTCCATGTCTCTTCACTAATTTTTACTCTGAATCCCATTATTCTCTTTTTCGTTTTGTGTTGTTTTTGTTAGTTCTTATTTCACATTCTCTTCATTGGCTATTATTAAATGGATTCATGAAGCTATGTTGCATGGAGGTGCCCCCCTCTCCGCCCCTGCTCCTGAAATTTGCAGGATTCATGAAGCTATGTTGATGAAGTGATGGAATGCCCCTTCAGAATCTATTGATGGAACAATCATTAGTAAGATGAGAAACCCCTGAACTTCATCTACCTCCTTGTGGCCTTATCAATTGTGGAAACCGGTATGATCCTATTTCCTGTTGACATCTTACTAATTTTTAGATTATAAATAATGCACATAATATAAACCAACTTTGTTGGTGCTAATCGTTAAAATATAAATCAACTTTGTTGCTGCACATAGTAGACATATTCTTTAGTAACCATTCATGAGTTCTTCTCTTACCATCCCATTGTTGAACAAAATCACCTCATCAATGAATAACATGTATGTAGAAACACACACATCCTCAATTGGATTCTACAACTATTTCTTAAACACATCCCTGATTCTTTGTCCATATCAAGTTTAGGTGATTAGTTATGCATGAATACATTATGTTGTTCTCTAAGACTCTTTTGTGGACCACTTTAATAGATTGCGTAACTGTTTAGGATATTTTGTTTCCTAAGAATGGTATATTTTTGTGCTTATTAGTGTGGTTGAAAAAATAAATTTGATTTTAAGCATGAATGTATTTGGATCTTATTGTCTTTTATTAGAATTACAAATGATGAAATCTATGTGTTAATATTTCTCCTCTTCCTGATTCTTAAAGGGTGCTAGCTCAATGGAAGAGTGCCTACTTTACAAGCAGGAGGTTGGTGGTTCGATCCCTCCATACCCTAATTGGTATAGCGGATTTCACCACTCCAGGTGAATCACACTTTGTATGGCCTTCCCCTGTCCCACTACAGACTCTTTAGACCCCATGGACCATATTTTATCCTTTGATGTTTCTTTGGTCATCCCTAAAACTATATACAAAATGATATACGCATCTTTTTACCCGATAACCGCGTACATACGCGGGTTTGACTCCTATAACCACGTACATAAGGATGTGTGCATAGTCCAAATCCTTTTGGAGTTTTCCTTGACATGGATCCGACTCATTCGACTCCTGGCCTTCCATATGCCTTGAGATCGCTTGGATTCAACCCTTCATTATCCCTTATGAAGCTATATAAGGAACCCCTTGGTACATTGAAGGCATATAGAGAGATTGAAGCAACGAAACTATAGTCCATTGTTGCTCGAATTTATACTTGAGTCTGCATCCCTTTGTCCCTTTGGAGCACTGTTGTGTTCTTCCCAAGCTTGCCCTTTGCTAGTGAGCTTGCTATCGTGAGATGGAGGATTGAGGTGGTAGAGGCCCAAGTGGGGGATTTAGTTTCTCCGGTTCGCAGACGTGCCGTCAGAGGTTGTATCTATCTTGTAATCTCTGATTTATATTAATAAGAACTATCTTTTCTTGTCCAATGATGTGTATTTGATTGTATATTGTATCCAATGGAATATGTCAAATGCTTTTACATTATTGATTATATATGCTAGAATAGATCTAACACCATGATATATAGTATGCTTGTATTGTTTACTTGTTGTTGAGGAAGTATTATTTCAATTCAAGCTAAAGATTGAAAAGCTCAACGGGGATCTACTTCAACCGTCCGGAATAAGGTAAGAGGTCTGATCCTTTAGTGTTAGACATTTTATTTCTATTGCATATTGGGAAAGATTGATTTCTGGAGTCAAAGTTGTCTGTTGTGGTACCCCAAGCCATAGGAATTTCTCTCTGTAACAGAATTGGCGACTCCGCTGGGGAGTTCCTAGTAGTTGTCCTTTGGGGTGATTTTCTCGGCATTCAATGTATTTGAATTGCTCTTCCTCTCTTGTTTCTGTGTCGGGTCTAGGGGCATGTATACCTGGTAGAGTCTGATTGGAGTGAATTTTTTCTCAGCCTATCTGTTTGCCTTGTTTTATGCACCTTTTTCTTCCTGTACGTGGGTTTTTTATTTACAGTCGCGTATACACGCGGTTTCCTCTGTGATTTCTGCGTATACACGCGGGTTTACTGTGAACAGTCGCGTATACCCTAGTTTTTTCCCTTTTTGTGGAAGTTAATTGGTTGCTAGGTGAATTTTGTTAGTTGCTGAGTCTCCTTTGGCACTTCCTGAGTCTATTTTGACCTCTGTTTCTGACTGGAAACGTTTTTTTTTTAGCCTTAATTTTTTTTTTTACGAAAGTTCTTGTCATGGCATTTTCGATTTTTTGTTTGAGATTAGTGCATTAGAGTTCTTTTACCTTAGTGATTTGTTGGGATGTTGTTTATGTGTGCTTGCAGATTCTGGGGGTGGTAGAATCATTCTTTTGCTTTTTGCATCTCTTATATTTTCAAAAAATCCAAAAACATTTGCTTATCATAATGCATTGCATTTTGCACTTTGCATTGTACTTGCACTAGATCTAGATTTGCTTTGGAGTACTAGTTAGGACTTCATATTAGGAAAATTTGCATTCATCATTTGAAGAAGAATTGTGCATTTCACGTAGTAGCATACCCTGTTTACATGGACACAATGCATTTGCATTGATTGTTACAGTGTGCATTTTACTTCATGTTGCGTCATAACACCACTAGTTGCACGACCATATCCTATTTCTGAGTAATGAAGCCAACTAAAATCAACAATAATTAAAATGAATTACACTCTTTTCTTTTCTAGGGTGCACCAACAAGCTTAGGTTTTAGGATCTTGGAATAGTTCATTGTAAGTCAATTCTCCAAGATCACTAAACAACAACATCTAGGTGTCTGTCCAGGGAGTGTGTGAAACCCTTGGTATAACCATCGTTCTCAGGATCCTCCTCTCAAATGGGAGTTAAGCACGAGGCAGTGTGAGCGGTTATTGATTGGGATGACCCCTAGTCATAACTGAGTAGCACCGAAGATATTTCCAGGATTGTATTCGTATCTAGGGGCTCTTTCGAGAGTTTTGGGCTTTGCTACCCTGCCCATACGATCAATCCCGCCTGCGACTGTCCGCCTGAGCTTTGATTATATTGAGATGACCTTAGTGACCTTACCTAGGATATCGAGGGGGTACTTGTAGAGGTTATTCTACAGGTGTCCCAGCCAGGTTGGGGTCGGACAACACAGTTGCTTTATGCGTTGAAGCTGAGGGCCACAATAATTGGTTACGTACCTCTGCTTGTTGTGTATGGGAATCTCAGGCCTCTCCTAGGCGAGACATACCTGCTTCATTTGGGAGCTCACTTATCTAGCCCTTGTTTGCTTGCATTTGGCTTTAGATTTTATTAGTGATTGCTCTGTGCACACTAGTTGGCCTAGGGTTTACGGAAATAGAGAGTCTTTGCTTTTTGTTGAGTCATTGTGGATTCAAGTGTGGTTCCACGCCATTCTCGTCGGTTAGCAAGACTTCCACCTTCCACTTATACTCCTCCTTTGGGAGAGATGCCTATACTGTCCAGGCGGACTATGTCACGCACTGATTTACACACCATGGAGGATCATTTAGAGACTATTCATGAGCCACCTCCTCTCCTTCGTGTTGATGATGGGGAATTTACTCCTACATACGATCCTTCACCTGACCTAGCTGATTTCGGTCCTGTGATTTCCCAGATAGGATCTTTGCACGATAGACCTACTCACTCTAGGGCTGATTCCCCATTGACACATTACCGGTATGGAATGCTGAAAGATGCTAAGACTCACTTTGAACCTGCCAGCACTAACTACGGTAGTTATGCTACGACTGGTATTCCTATGCACGATTTGACATTTCATGTTGAATCCGACTTTGAGCCTAGCACTATGCCTGGGGGCAATCCCATTCCTTACCTTGCGGAGAGGTTTGGGATTTCTAGTCACATTGCACCTTCTATCCTAGTGGTGGAAGCTACATCTCATCCCCCTCCTAGGTCTAGGGTTAGTGATCCGATTAGGATACCAGGTCCGAGACGGGTGACGATAGGTAGTAGTACATATCTTATTACTCAGATTCCTTTGTCCTCGGTTCCGAGTTCTTCAAATGTACATCCTCCACCTTATCCATGTGGTCCTTCGAGCCGATATATGGCTGCGAGTCAGATCCATACTACAGTTACTAGGCCGATTGTGTCTCAAGTTCATATACCACCCGCTGCTTTGGGAGGCTATATTCCCGCTTATAGTGGTCAGATTGTTACATCCGGGGCATATATACCTACTTCCGGTATGTATGTTCCCCCTTCCGGGGATTATATTCCTACCTACAGAGTGTCCCATGGGACATCGCATGCGATGACCTATGGACCTTATTATGGGACACAATATGGACACGTTTCTTCACCTTACGAAGGCGGGTATCAACAACCTGCTTACTCTCCTAATTATGGCTTCGTAGCTCCTACTAGTCAAGGTCCACCTTACTATGGTACTTCCACGTCACCTTATACAAGTCATATGGGCGGAGGACACTATGGCCAAGGCCATGGTGGTGCTCAAACCTATGTGAGCCAGGGAGCGATCCATCGACCTCATCATCCTAGGCTCCCTTTCCTCGCGACGCTTAATCTTCCTGACTTATCGAGACTTACGAATGATCCCATGGCTCATGACCCGGCTTGGTCGGCTATCCCTACCAAGCTTCCTTCGGACATACCTAAGTTCGAAGGAAAACTGGGAGAGGATCCAAGCGAGCACATTACCACATTTCACCTTTGGTGCTCTTCGAATTCGTTACATCAGGACTCAGTCCGCTTGCGACTATTTCAATGCACCCTCACAGGGCCTGCTACGAAATGGTATATAGAGTTACCAAAGGGAGCTTTTACCTTGTTCGACGATCTTGCAATGACTTTTCTTAATCACTTCCAGCTACCAGTGCGATATGACGTTGGTACTGAACTCTTGTCAACATTTCGGCAAGATAAATCCACCCATATTTCTGATCATATTCAGGAGTGGCGTAGACGGAAGAGATTAATTAAAGCTTTTATACCGCCAGAGTTCCTTCTCGAGTGGTTCCTCAAGTCTTTATTTCCATATATCGCGAAGGATGTTTCTACATCCAGAGTGCAGAATGAGGAACAAGCAATCTTTAGGGCGCAGGAACTGGACTTGATTTATACCCAGTCCGGTTTGTTGTATGAGATTATTCCCAACGCTCCTCGTTCTAGTTTCGATCCCAAGGTCAAACTTGGACCACATGTCGATGGAATTGTGGGTTGTGCAAGTGTGAAACGTGCAGATTCGGTTGCAAAACAAGTTAGTCAATTGTCGTTGAACCAGTCTGCTTCGGGACAAGTTACGGCTTCGTCTCAACCCACCCAAACAGTGAGTGTACTTTTTGTGCAATCATCGGACCAGAAGGGTAACCAGCAACCCGGACGGAATAGAAATAAGGGTAAGAATAATAATCGAAAGGGTGGGAGTAGGAATGAGAATGCTTCCAATAATGACAAGAACGGTCAGAATGCTGGTGGGGACAAGCAAGCAAAACATAAGGTTAAGTTCCCTTGCAAGTTATGTAAGGATGATCACCTCACTTACTTGTGCCCTCGAATTGATGAAGCTTCAAGACTCTTAGCACAAGGCCCATATGTGCTAACGAACCCTCTACCGCATAACCAGAATATGAACTCGAAGTCCCAGGAGCAATCTAGTGAGAATGATCCACCAGAGGCTAGTGCTCGTGGGTGCATTAACATGGTCCGTGTTGCTAAGGTTGTGACTCATGCGAAATATTATGGATCGTCACAACCCAACCTAGGCAAAGAACCCGATCCACCAGGAACCCCTTTGTGCATTGAGAAACCTGAGGCTACACCTTGCATTCTTAAGGGGGTACTTAAGCGCTCGGGGCATAATCCAAATGCCCGATCCGCCCAGAATTATTCAGTTGTCGAGGATTTGGGCCATACTCCTTATGCGATGTCTACATTGGAAGTGCTTCAGAGTTGTCCTTCGCAAAGGAAGGCTTTGCTTTCTATTCTTGGTGTGAACGGTGATGATTCTTCCTCAGTGATCAAATTTGAAACCTTAGGTCATCAGCCTTGCTTGCCCTACTATGTGTCGCTTTTGGTACACGTAGAATGTATTAATATGATCGTCAAGCGCACTGTGATTGACGAGGGTGCTGTTGCATCTGTGATGTCTTTGTCCTGTTGGAAAGGTCTTGGTTCTCCTGAGTTGTCGAAATCAGTGACTATGTTAACTACTTTTGATGGGAAATATTTTAGGCCACATGGCATCATTCCATCCCTTAAAGTCCATTTGGGAGGGAAGACCGTTGCGATAGAGGTTGAGGTGGTTGCTGCACCCCTCGACTACAATCTCTTGCTAGGTCGGAACTGGATGTATAGTATCCAAGCCGTTGCTTCTTACGTGTTTCATGTTGTATGCTTTCCACATAATGGGAATATTGTAACAATTGATCAAATGACATTCAAGAATTCCCCTGTTACTGCATCTTCGGGGACTTCGGTTCCCGTCGTTGAGCACTCTCAGCCGGCAACTGGGAGTGTGGGTGTAGGCATGTATCCATCCCTCATGGGAAGCTTTAGTTGTTCTACGTCAGTCCTCATGATAGGATATTGTTCCGATAAGGCTTCGACTTCCATGACTTCAGTGTCTTTTCGCGCGACTCATATGGGAGATCCTTGGATTCTTCCCACACTGATTGTTTCGAGTGAGCCTGTCAAGACCAACGTGCCACTTCCTACAACCATGATAGCTTATCAAGCCAATCTTATGAATGTTGCAGAGCCTTGTTCTTCCTCTTCGTGGACGAAAGAGGAAGACCCCTATGTGCTGCCCGCATGGGAAGTACAGTCTTCTCATGCCCACGACTGCTTGGATATGGTTTTCCTTTTAGATGAAGTGATCATCGAGGCTATGTCGGGCGTTGATCCGCCATGGGAGGAACTTCATCATAGATCATATTTCCTTCCACCGCTTAACCGTTTGGAGCATGAGGATTATAGGGAGATTCTTAGTCAGAGAGTTAGTAGTCCCATGATTCCATTAAGCTCTCCTGGTCAGATGGCTGATGGGAACATGGCGAACATATCTTCCACGATTTCTATCAACATCTCTCGAAATCCTGGCACCATTGAGAATGTCTATATTGAGGCGACTTGTTCCCAGGCTGAGATTCTCGAATATACCGAGCTATTCAAGGAATTCTGTGATATTTTTGCTTGGTCTTATGATGAGATGCCAGGTATTGACCCTCGGATTGTCGAACATGAGATTAATACTGACCCCAATGCTAAGCCTATTCGACAATGTTTACGCGCCGTGAATCCTAGGAAAGCACCCGCCATTAAGGCAGAGATAGAGAAGCTGTTGAAAGCCGGTTTCATATATCCCATTCCCTTGATGGAGTGGGTTTCAAACCCCGTTCCAGTGGATAAGAAGCAGGGAGCGATTTGAATATGCACTGTTTTCCATGATTTAAATCGTGCCTGTCCTAAGGATAACTTCCCCACACCATTTATAGATCAAATTTTGGATGAGTGTGCGGGTAGCGAGGTGTTCTCCTTTATGGATGGCTTTTCCGGGTATAATCAGATCCAGATTAAACCTGAGGACCAACACAATACTGCATGTATTTGTCCTTGGGGAACGTTTGCATATCGGAAGATGCCTTTCGGCCTTAAAAATTCCAGAGCTACATTTCAGTGGGCGATGACCTTGATTTTCCACGATCTCAAGTCTATTATTGAAGTATTTTTGGATGACCTCGTTGCTCATTCTCGTATGAGAATGCGTCATTCGTATCACTTGAGATTGGTCTTCGAAAGATGCTGGCACTATTCGGTTCAATTAAATCCTCATAAGTGCATCTTTTGCGTGAAGTCAGGTCATTTATTAGGATTCATCGTTTCAAAGGAGGGCATAAGAGTCAAGCCCTTAAAGGTTGAGGCAATACTTCAATTGTCTCCCCCGAAGAACATTCATCATCTTTAGTGTTTGCAAGGTATGGAAAACTTCTTACAAAGATTTGTGGTCAACTTTGCCAATTTGACTAGAGGCTTCATGCGTCTCTTGAAGAAGAATACTCCCTTTGAATGGGATGAGCGAGCCCAGGAGTCCTTCAATGCACTTAAGCGAGCCCTAGCATCAGCCCCGGTGATTAGTCCTCTGGATTATAGCCGTGATTTCCTATTATATGTGGCCGAGTCTTTACAGACGATTGGTATGGTATTGGTTCAGGAGGATGAGGACCTCCAGGAGCATGTCATATATTATCTGAGCCAGAAACTTATTGACGCAGAGATTCATTATTCTCATGTCGAGAAGCTTGCTTTAGCGACCATACGTGCGGTTCAGCGTTTGAGACATTATATTCTCCTTCGCCAGACCTCGGTTGTGGCCCATGTCAATCCATTTCAGTTCATCCTCACATGAAGGATGATTGGGGGAAAGTATAATAAATGGATTGTCATTCTGCAAGAATTCGATCTCGAATTTGTTTTGGCAAAGTCAAAGAAGTCGTTAATTTTTGCAAATCTTATATCGAATTTCCTGAGCGAGGCCAAGGAGTTGGTTTGTGAAGATACGTTTGTCAATGAACACATCTTCTTAATCTCAAGTTCTGACCCATGGTATGGAGATATCATAGTATATCTGCAAACACAGAGGACCCCTTCTCACCTCTCGCAAGATGAACGACGACGATTACGTCACGTCTCTAAGAACTACCTTATAGTGGACAATACTTTGTACCGCCATGGGGTAGATTCCATTTTACGACGTTGTTTAACTCATGAGGAGGCTGAGGTTGTGTTGAATGATTTCCACGGAGGGGCGTGTGGTGGTCATTTATATGGGCTTTCTACAGCTCAAAAGATTTTGAGAGCAGGTTATTTCTGGTCGTCGATCTTTAAAGATTGTGTTGATGCGGTCAAGAGGTGCCACCCTTTCCAGGTGTTCACATGAAATATGCACTCGAAGCCTGCCCCATTACATCCCATTATCACCGTCGGTCCCTTCACCAAGTGGGGGGTCGATTTTATGGATTGCAACCCAGCTTCGGCTGGGGGGCACCATCATATTATAGTGGCTATGGATTATTTCACGAAATGGGCTGAGGCAATGCCTATAGTAAAATCCGACAGTGAGACAGCCACTCACTTTGTATTCAACCAAATCATTACTCGGTTTGGGATTCCGAAAGAGCTTGTCATTGACCATGGCTTGCACTTTCAGAACCGTATGATGGAAGAGTTGGCATCCAAGTTAGGGTATAAGCAAGAGCACTCCTATTCTTACTACCCCCAAGCGAATGGACAGGTTGAAGTAGTGAATAAATCACTTAAGTCCATTCTCCAACGAACCATCGCACAGAGCAAGACGAATTGGCATATTATGTTATACCCTGCTTTGTGGGCATATCGAACCACAGTTAAGACTGCCACTGGTTTTTCTCCATATCACCTTGTGCATGGAGTGGAACATCAGTGGCCACGAGGCCTGATGGAGTGAGGCTAAGCCTGCTATCCAATCCAGAGTCAGTAGTATGGCCTTTAGGCCCAGCACCTGTATAGCATTGGTGGGGACTTGACTTCCCACCTTCTCAGTATCTGGGTAGCAGTACACAGCTACGTACTCATCGATAGTAAACCCACCGCCTGGCCCACCTCGGGAATGAAGTTTCACCACCTCCCCTCATCTAGATAGACCTGTGATGAAGTATATGTCTTCCACCTCTATGGTGAGAGACATCCCATCTATCCTGAAGGACTCTGAGTCTGGATCCCAATAGTTCACCAGCATCTCTAGCAGTCTTGGTTTGGCCCTCAAACCACCAAGGCACCAAAACTTGTAGAGTCCGCATCTTCTAAGAGCTTGTTGAGCCATCACGTCAGCCCTTATAGCTTCCTCTACTTCACCATGCTTGCACTCTCTCCATTCTAGCACCATCCTGCAAGAGATATTGCCAATTTGTCCATTAGATTCTTATAAATTTACTTGCGCGGTGTCATACACGACTGTTTTGCAAACAGTCGTATGTACACAGGTTCTAGCCTCTTTTCCACGTATAGACAGCCCTATACGTGGAAAAATCTTCGATATCCACGTGGGTCGTAGCAATCATGTAGAGATGGCCTAAAACTACCTCATTTTACCATGAAAATCAACAAAAATTATATTGAAATGCATGAGGAGAGCATGAGTAACTACCTGGAAGAAACGCTTGTGAATTTCGCTGGCTAGATCTCCTGGAATTTGTAGTTGAATATCAGAGCTCCAATGGGTAAAAGTTTCAAATGATTTATATTCTTTACTATTTATGGAAAAAATTTCAAATATTTGAAAATTTTTACCCCCTTTCCTATAGTTTTGACAGTTTCTAACCATTTTGGACTGTTTCTGACATAATTTGTGATGTAGAAGACCATTTTCAGTGTCATTTCAGCCATTGGATTGACCCTTTTATACTGATCTCGGGTATAACGTCTACACTAGAATATAGGTTAGGTTCACCATCGTTTTCATTTTGCATTACCTTATGACCATGTCACCATGACCTTAGGTACAAACCCACTCTATTATGTCACGGAACCTTCTTGCTTCTTTAGAAGTGGCATGATACGAGTGGTAGAGCTTCACCTTACATGGGTACCCTAGTTAGCACCTGATTTGCATTTGCTGCCCATGCTGACGTTTTCTCATTTAGGGTGTGGGAGTCTGTTCTATAGTACTTCCATGACATTTAGCAAGAGCCTCATACTCCTCTTGATCTTATGCTGGCCTGTTTCCCTCCGGACTCCCCTTATGTCAAGTTGTGAATGCATTATCATGAGCTTTTCCTGCCTTATTGAGCTTTATGCCGGCTCCCCTGACATTGCATTTCAGCCATATAGCCCGAGCTTGTCTCATGTCTAGCCATGTAGAGCCATTTTTATATCCTTCGCAGCTTGATTCCCTTTTTACCGGGAGGGGATTTTCCCCCGAGTGTTGATATCCTACACATGTATCCTTGCATTGAGCATAGGTATGTTCCACTGTTTGGAACTAGTTTGTTTGCCCTGATGACACTCGTCTCCTCTTAGTTTGTAACTATAAAGCTAGTTTATTCTTTTTTCAAGCTTTTCAAATAACTGAAAAAGTCTTAAAAAATCAAAAAATGAAAAAGATCGACAAGGAAAGATGTTATCTTTGGCAGCTGTCAAGTCGTGTCGCCTTCGAACAGAGCACTGTATATCACATCCATTGGTTGGGTTATAGTTTTACTTAGGAGCTGTACTCGTTTATATGAGTTTATCTCCACCGACTGGTTAAGCTTCTAGTCCCTATGGAGCCTCTGGTGATACCTCCTGTGTCACAGAGATGTCCCAGTTTGTATATCGAGTCTATGCTGCCTTCATTCAGTCACCATATGTCGTTATGCTCTTGTTCGAAGGAAGTTGAAACCTGTGTCGGCCATTCCTCAGTTCTCTTGACTTTGCATGTCAGCCATTCCCGGTACAATTACTGGTTCGTGCACCTTATGATCGAGTCCTTCCACATTAGACAGCTTTGCTGAGTACCTCATGTTGGATGATGGGGGATGCCTTAATGCCCTCCTTCCAGTGGATTTCATCCCATTGACTTCAGATCATTTATTCTGGGATTGGAATCTAGAGTCCTTTTGATTTCCTTGAGACTTGCAGTCATCAATGGCAGGTTCTCTCGCCATCGACAGTTTCTTGGGAATACATCAATGTCCCCTAATCGATGGATCCTCTCAAGTGTTCGACCTCAACACATCTATTCACACTTTTTAGTTTGCACTCTAGTACCTTGATTCCCATTTTCATTATTGGTGGGTAATCTCGCGTCTGTTAACGGTATACATCAATGACCGGTAATCAGACGATGGACTACTATGTTCGACCTAGACACCTCTATTCGCATAGTAGGACATGTACTCATAGAGGTTTGTGTAGAAGACCTTCCAGACTGGTGGCATCTCTTATATGCTACCTCCTTGATCGTGCCAGTGTTCATGAGATTTCATCTCTCGTGACTTGATTTCAGTGTATGTCAGACATTTCCAGCCACTATGGAGATCTTGATCTATTATATATCTTTAGCCATTTTGGAGATCATGGTCCTTTGTATATCTTCATCATGGAGATTCTGATCTATGTATATTGTACGTGGCGATGACCACATATGTGATATCATGTATTATGCCTATTCATGGCCATTGTACTCTTATGTATCCGGGACTGCTATATGTACTTGCAATTATATGCAGAGTTGTATCATTGTACTATGCTGATTGGGTGGCTGGTCTTCCATTTGGGATCCTTCATCACTCCACTTCTAGGATGGACTTATAATGTATTTCAGCCATCGTATGACCCCTCTGACCTCACACATTAGGGGGCATCTGTTATAGTGGATTTCACCATTCCAGGTGAATCACACTTTGTATGGCCTTCCCCTGTCCCGCTGCAGACTCTTTAGACCCCATGGACCATATTTTATCCTTTGATGTTTCCTTGATCATCCCTAAAACTATATAAAAAATGATATACACGGATTTTTACCCGATAACCGCGTACATACGCGGTTTTGACTCCCATAACCGCATACATCGAGATGTGTGCATAGTCCAAATCCTTTTGGAGTTTTCCTTGACATGGATTCGACTCATTCGACTCCTGGCCTTCCATATGCCTTGAGATCACTCGGATTCGACCCTTCATTATCCCTTGTGAAGCTATATAAGGAACCCCTTGGTACATTGAAGGCATATAGAGAGATTGAAGCAACAAAACTATAGTCCATTGTTGCTCGAATTTATACTTGAGTCTGCATCCCTTTGTCCCTTTGGAGCACTATTGTGTTCTTCCCAAGCTTGCCTTTTCCTAGTGAGCTTGCTATCGTGAGATGGAGGATTGAGGTGGTGGAGGCCCAAGTGGGGGATTCAGTTTCTCCGGTTCGTAGACGTGCCATCATAGGTTGTATCTATCTTGTAATCTCTGATTTATATTAATAAGAACTATCTTTTCTTGTCCAATGATGTGTATTTGATTGTATATTGTATCCATTGGAATATGTCAAATGCTTTTACATTATTGATTATATATGCTAGAATAGATCTAACACCATGATATATAGTATGCTTGTATTGTTTACTTGTCGTTGAGGAAGTATTATTTCAATTCAAGCTGAAGATTGGAAAGCTCAACGGGGATCTACTTCAACTGTCCGAAATAAGGTACGAGGTCTGATCCTTTAGTGTTAGACATTTTATTTCTATTGCATATTGGGAAAGATTGATTTCTGGAGTCAAAGTTGTCTGTTGTTGTATCCCAATAGGAATTTCTCTCCGTAACACTAATGACATTGGAATGTATTTCTAAAGGTAAAAAATGTAGTAGTGCAAGATGGATGCAATATTAGACGCAACACTAAATGTAAAACAAGATGTAAAAGTGGACGTCACACTAAACACTAAAGTGGATGCAAAATTCGACCTTATGTCAGATGCAAATATGGACACAAAAATGGATGTCATACTAAATGCAAAATTGGATGCAAAAAGAGACTCAACCATAGACACAATTAATTACTCGAAACTAGATGCAATACTAGGTCCACAACTAGACGCAATAGTAGATGCAAAAGTAGACTCCTAACTAGACGTAAAATTGGACATTAAATTGAGCACAAAATATGGTGTATTGATGGACATAAAACTAGGCATAACCCTCCTCTTGTTCCACCAAAGACTACTCATGTTTTTTCTCCTGATCCTCCTCCTCCAAAGAAGGTTGGGGGAAAGGAATCCAAAGCCACAACATAACCATTTCTAGCTCCCACTTGTGCTTTGTGCGATGTCCAAGTCCATGCGACACAAAATTGCCCCGATTTTCCTCTCCTTCACACCCACTTGGGCACTATCGACAAGGCCAATGACACCCCAGTATTCACCATCCCAAATCCACCAGTGGACAAAAATAAGTCGTTTCAAACCAACCATCCTTATGTAGTTTGTGGCCTATATGGTCACTATTCTCACCATTTCCCAGACTTTCCTAAGTATCTGTCACTCCTTTGCAAACTTCATAAACACTCCCGTGAAGCCAACATTACCATCCTTGAGGAGATCCGCCCTCTGGTTTCTTCCTCAGACACAACCAACACCATATACACGATCTTCAGTTCAGTAGTCCTTTTGTCTCCTCAGTCCTAGAGGATCCCTCTGATATATCTACACATTGTTTTAACAATGATGACGATATCCTTGAATCTCTTTCAACTCCTAAGTATCCTTGGAATGATATGCATCATCACTCATTCTTTATCCTCAATGAACCTCCTTCATCATCGGACCAATACTTGGTTGAAGCAAAAGACTTCATCCATCGAAAAGTAGATTGGTTCAAAAACCCCATTCCGGCACCCGACACCTTTGAAGAGGGAAACATAGCTAACATTTTTCCAACCATCAAGGTAAATATATCAACTAAACCCAAGGTAGTTGAAGATATTACACTTGAAGCATCTTGTTCCCCTGCAGAAGATGCTTCATACAAAGCACTTTTTCAAGAATTTTGTGATATTTTTGCTTGGTCCTATACTGAGATTCCTGGGCTTGATCCATCTATCGTCGAACATCGTATTGAAACATGCCTTGATTTTGTGCCTGTACGCTAGAATCAAAGACCCATTCACCCGTCGAATTCTCCCGTCGTCAAAGCTAATATCGAGAAACTGTGTAAAGCAAGTTTCATATACCCCATTATGTATACCACTTGGGTTTCCAATCATGTTCCTATTAATAAAAAACAAGGTACCATTTGCGTTTGTACTGACTTCCATGACTTGAATTTGGCATGTCCCAAAGACAAATTTCTCACTCCATTCATTGACTAAATCATTGATTCATATTCTGGCAACGAAGTCTTTTCTTTCATGGATGGTTTTTCTGGTTTTAACCAAATTCAAATACGGAAAGAGGATCAGTACAAAATCGCTTTTACAACCCCCTAAGGAACATTTGTGAATCGTGTTATGCCATTCGGTCTAAAAAATGTTGGAGCCACTTTTCAGCGGGCCATGACATTTTGCTTCCATGACCTTATCCACAATATCTTGGTCTACCTATTCGACCTCACAACTCACTCTTAGAAGCGTTCACAGCATTTAGAAGACTTATGTCAAGTCTTCTTGATATGTCACAAATATAAATTCCACTTGAAGCCCCTCAAGTGTGTGTTTTGCATCCCCAACGGACATTTACTCGGGTTCATCGTATCTCACAAATGGATCGTAGTGGATCTGTTGAAGGTTTAAGCCATTCTGAATCTTCCTTCCCCACATACTTTGCACCAACTACAGAGTCTTCAAGGCAAGGCCAACTTCCTTCGTTGTTTCATTCTAGACGACAGGGATACTTTGATCTTCGATCCTTTGCATCACTTTTGACCTTCTCGATCCTTCGTAGAAGCACTTCAATCTTCAATCCTTTACAACATTACTTCGATAGTATTGATCCTTCGTAGCAGCAACAATTTGATCATTTAGCTCCTTTGTAGAAACACTTCGATCTTCTTGATCCTTTGCAACCGCACTTCAATATTCTTCATCCTTTGCATCCACGCTACCTACAGTACATGTTAACACTAAAAATTTCTCACCTAGCTCTCCATGTTCTAAACCATATACATACATCATATTCCCACCATATTTCCCTCATTTTTTACCTTCACAATTGTATTTCCACAAATAATGGTCTAAGGCATCATTGTACCTTCCCATAAATGAAGGGATGGTGAGCATTCATTATGGTTTATCCCCACTTTCTCCCAAAAAGGGTCAAAAACCCTAAAAATAAGAAAGGGTCAAAATGCCATAGATAAATACCATGGGCAATAAAATACCATGGGTCATTACTACAGGTTAAAAAACCCTAAGACCATACTATAAATACATTGTGAAGGGCTCTCCCAAGACACCTTTCCATTCACTCGTGGTTACTCTGCACCATTTTATTGTCATACATACCACATAATTTCCTGTCATTATTCCCATTTCCACACCATTTCCCATAGTGTAGGTTTATATCTCTCTGTACCCACTTTGGATCCATCCCCCGTTTGACAAATGTCCCTGGAGAAGACTGGAGAACCAACCTATGGAGCTGCGGAACCACTTCCAAGGACGGCTATGGTGGCTATCTTGCAAGAAAAAGTTAGCTTGTTTTTCTTTAATGCATTATTTAGTTTATATATGTAAAAATCCCTAAAAATATGTGTTATCATTGTTGCTATTGTTGTTTATTTTCTATTATTCCATCGAACTCTACCTTATGACCTCAGCGATCTAAGGTTGGTGCATCTGCACGTAGTCAAGGAGAAATCCCCGCTACAATACACATGATATATTTATGGGAATATCAATCCCTATAACTTTAGTACATAGTTCCAAGGATAATGCAATCCTCTATCAACCTACTCCCCCTTAAAGAGGAGGGTCCATAGTGTCGACCAGCTGAAGCGTCTACAACTGAACGTAGATCTTGACCGCACCTAGACGCAGGCCCTGTCGTCCATAAGGACTCATTGTCATGCATCCTCAACTTCCAAATATAGGACCACTCCTAAGCGAGTGTTATAATATGGTATCTACATATGCATGCATCCATACTCTCCATACAAGAGTATTGTCTGCAGCTGTAGATCTTAACCACACATATGTGTTGGCCCTCATCATAGAACATCTTTAGCTTGTTAGAGCTAGGACCACTCCATGCGGTTGTTATACTACAGCATCTGTGAGGACTCATTATACAGCATCCTTTCCTCTGAGGCTAGGACCGCTCCCAAGTGAGTGTTATTCTATGGAATCTACATATAAATGTAGGTATACTCTCCATACAAGAGTAATGTCTACAGAGCATATCTCGGCCGCATGTAAATGTTAGCCCTGTCATCTGTAAGGACTCATCATAGAGAATCCTTTCCAGTGAGGCTAGCATCAGTTCTAAGCGAGTGCCATTATAATCTATCCACAACTAAATGTGGGTAATCTCCATGCAAGAGTAACATCTACAGGGCCAACCTTAGTAAGCACAACTCTCATGAACAGAGTGTTATACATGCAATCCTCAAGAGAGGATACCATCATCCACAAGTAAATGTCATACCTTATCAGCATCACTATCATCCCATCATCGATGTCAGTCTTATAATCACTTCCCCTTTCGTGGGAGGATCCATATTATTAACCTGCTCCCCCTTTGTCCAAGGAGGGTTCATATCTTCGACATGTTCTTCCTTTCTGAGGAGAGTCCATATCTTTGACTTGCTCCTCCTTTCCAAAGAGGGTCCATATATTCATCATTCATAGTATCATCATTGTTTCTCGTTGCGAGTAAATTCCTTTCTAACTACACCAACATTGTCACGAAAATATTCAAACTTTAATCAAGATAAAGGCTTGGTCATTACATCAACAACTTGCTCATTGGTACTCACATACTGGAGCTTTATAGCTCCCTTTTGTACCATACCCCTTATATAAAAATATAGGATTTCTATGTTCTTTGATTTATCATGGAACATTGGATTCTCTGTCATCTTTATGTAACTCAAGTTGTCACAAAGAATCATTGTGGTGTCCAACTCTATGCCAAATCGTCCTGACATAAGTTTCTGAAGCCATATCGCTTCCAAACTAGTAGAGCAAGCTTCTATGTACTCTGCTTCAGCTGTACTGAGAGAAACATTGGATTGTTTCTTACTACACCATGAGATCATGGTGGATCCCAAACAATAACATCCACCTAAGGTGTTCTTTCTATGTGTGTCACTTCCTTCCCAATTTGAATCCATATATCCATACAATCTGTAGTCATGATCTCTACCATAGTAAATTCCCAAGTCTATTGCACCTTTTAGGTACCCCGTCACACGCTTTGCAACTATCAATTGAAATCGTTTAGGTTTAACTAGATACTGAATTAATATGCTCATGGAAAAACATATATATCGGGCCTTGTATTTGTCAGATACACCAATGATCCAATGATATGTGTGTACTAAGTCATATCCACTAACTCTTATGACTCATCAGATAACAAATTCAGGTTGGTGTCCATGGTTGTGGTCATGGATTTACAATCCAACATATCAAATATTTTCAATATTTCTACTGCATACTTTCCCTGGTTCATAAATATTCCTTCTGAGCTCTACCACACTTCTAGCCCAAGGAAATAATGCATCAATACAAGATATTTCATCTCGAATTTTTCAGCTAGCTTCTTCTTGAAATATGTGATATGTTTCCCATTTCCTGCCAAAAATAGATCATCCACATATAGTAATAGTATGAGATGTTCATTATCCATAACCTTCATTTAAAGGTTAGGACCATCTTTACTCTTGGTAAAGCCCAAGCTTGTTAAGAATCTATCTATTCTACTATACCAAGCTCTAGGATCTTGCTTCAGTCCATACAAAGCCTTTTTCAACTTACATACATGAGTCACTATGTCTTCAACTTCAAATCCTTGTTTTTTTTCGATGTAAATCTCTTCCTCAATCATACCATTCAGGAAGGTTGGATTTACATCCATTTGGTGTAGATCCCACTTCATCATGGAAGTAGTGCCATGATGGTTCTTATGGAAGTGTACCTTGCTACTGGAGAAAATGTCTCTTCATAATCAATCCCCTCTTTCTGAGAGAATCCTCTGGCCACAAATATTTCCTTGTACTTTTCAATACTTCCATCAGCAGCATGTTTTATCTTGTAGATCCATTTCAAAGATACCACACTATTGTTTTCTAGTTTGGGTACTATATCCCAAACATCATTCCTCATTATTGAATGGTATTCAAATTTGAGTAAGGAGGAGAAGGAGCACTGGCCCATTCTCACACTTTCATGGTTATCTATTGATGAGGATCAAGAAGGTGGAGAAGAAGCATGGGATTTGGTTCAAACCCCTGTTATGTGAGTGAGCAGATAGTCACTTTCTCTCTCTCTCTCTCTCTCTAGTAATATCTGGGAGGAAGGCTCAAGGAGCACTATCCCTTTCCCACACTTATTCCATTCCAATGAGTAGTTTGGGAACTCCCTTATACTTTTTGCATGAGTGGGAATATTGGCCCTTTTTTATATTATTCTATTTTTTTTGTTCCTTCGTTACACTTTTACAATTTGAGTAAGGAGGAGAAGGATCACTATCCCTTTCTCACACTTTCATGGTCACACAATGTCGAGGAGTGAGGAGGTGGATAAGGAGCATGGGCCCTGGCTCAAACCCTTGTTATGTGGGTCAGAAATAGGAACTTTCTCTCAATCTAGTAATATTTTGGAGGAAGGGTGAAGGGGCACTATTCATTTCCCACACTTGTTCCATTATAATGAGTATCATACGCACTCTCTTGAACTTTTGGGAGGAAAAAGTTACAACATTGGCCCTTTTCTCAAACCCTTGGTATTTGAGTGAGAAAATCATACTTTCTTTCACTCTAGAAATATTTAAGAGGAAGGGTCCAGGAGCATGTTGACATTGTCTAAATTAATCACACGCTTAGATCAATTGAACTTGCAAAATTGCTTGAAAAATATGCAAGAAACACTCAATAAAGGAGATCGAATATGTTGAATAAAATAATTTTTTGTTATATCATTTTACACCAGACATAATTATATAGAAATAGGTTGTTAAACCATTTAGATACTCCAAGGATCCGCAAGCATTAATATTCCATTCGAATCGGTACAAATGTAGGCTTACTAAACTAGGCAAAATCCCCCATAGGTGCATAAAACACTTTCCTAATCTGTCAATAGGATCACGAATTGGCTGAATGAGTTTTTACAGCTGATAAGTGAAGTAAAGTGGACTATATCATGCCTTTAGGTGAGAAAAAAAATGGAGGGTGATTTGTGGCAAAAACAAGGCAGTTTTCCTTAAAACTAGCTTTACCTTTTTCCTTAAAACTATTGAAAAGAAGGAAACTATGGATAAGGTAGGAATGCGCACTTACTAAACTGGGAATTTTTTTGGGTTGGAAGAATATTATCCATAATTTTTCTAAATTGCTCCTAGAGGTATTTTTGGAAATTTTTAACACAAATATGCAAGTGGATGCCAACTAGCTAGTGTAGGACCAAGGAATTTAATCAAAATGATTAAATTTATTAGCCTAATTATTGGAATGGGTTTTTATTATTACAAAACCCCCTATTAATTCTGAATTATGGAAAATATCAGAAAAATATCATAGATATAGGGCCTAGAAACAAGGCTTAGTCACCCTTTACATACTGCTTGTCCATACAAAACAAGGAAAGAGGCAAAACCACAAAGGGAAAAATCCTCCCTTAAACATGGTCATGAACAAAATTGTAAGAAATATTGTCTTCAATCAGTATTCAACACATAATCAGCTATCCCTATAATTTATTTGATATTGTTTAAATTCTTCTTAGGAAACACCTTGGTGAAGATGTCTGACCCTTGCTCAAATGATGCGCAATAATGGAGATCAATGACCCCATCATGCACAAGTCCTCTGATGTGGTGCATATGGATCTCTATGTGTTTGGTTTGCTGCCTTATTACTATATCAGTTGATATTTGAATGGTACTTTTTTTGTCACAATAGATAATGTAGAATTCTCTCACTCGATCCCAAACTCTCCAAGTATACCCTGCAACCACAAACATTGAGTAGATGCATTCACAGCTCCTATGTATTTTGCCTGTCTAGATGAAAGTGCAATTGCACTTTGATTCTTACTTGATGAGTTCATTGTTCCATCAGCAAGCATAAACACATATCCATAAGTGTATTTTCTATCAAAGTTATCACCTTCCCAATCAAAGTCAGTAAAACCAACAAACTCTAGGCTAGATTGTGCAACATAGTGAATCCCATTTGTTCATGTTTCTTGTACAAAGTTTAGGATTCTATTTGTTTCCCTCCAATGGATGTCATGAGGATAATCCATGTTTCTGGAATCCAGACTCACTGCATAATAAATATCAAGTCGAGTATGATTCAAATAAAGAATACAACCAACCAGTTTCCTATACAGGGTGTTGTTTACCAATGGAGTTGATTGTGCTTCTTCAAAATTAAATCCCGAAAGGAAAGGATTCTTGCTTGGATTCAAATCCTTTATGTTGAAATTGAATAACATGTCTAAATAATACTTGGAGTGATGTACCTTTATTCCAAGATCTTATTGAGAAATTTCAATCCCCAAAAATTGGCTTAACAATCCCAAATCAGTCATGGAGAATGCATGGTTCATTGCACTCTTCAAAGAGGCAATTTCTTTCTTGGAATTTCCTATGATTATAATTTCATCCAAATACAATATAATTTTTATTAATGAATCATGAATCGGCTTCAAATAGACATTTGTATCTAGCTTGTTTCTATAATAGTTCAGTGATAGCAAAAATCCACCAATCTTGGCACACCAATCTTTGGGATCTTGTTTTAGCCCATACAATGATTTCTTCAACCTACACACAAGAGATGGATTAGTTTAAAAACATTATATATTATTCATATATATTTATTCTTTCAGATATTCATATATAAAGGAACTCTTCACGTCCATGTGATGTACCTCCCACTGGTTGGAAGCTGCAATGACCAAAACTAGTATTATGTAGTCCATCTTCTCCACTAGTGCAAAGGTCTCATTGTAGTCAATGCATTGGAATTTGGAGAATATCTTGGACACTAACCTTTCCTTTTACTTAATAGGAGACACACAATTATCAAACATTTTCTTGAATACCCATTTTCACTTGACTAGCTTTCTCCGTGGTGGGAGATTGACTAGTTCCCATGTCTCATTCTTCTGGAGCGAATGGTATTCCTCCTTCAGGGATGTTTTGAATATTATATATGATGATGCTTATTCATATGTATGAGGTTATTATTCAATAATTATATAGTATTTTTCAACGAAGAAAGGGTCCTTGACAGAAAGGGAATTCTCGAAATGAGATATAGTCCTCCTAAGATCACTACAATTTCCAGCTAGTTCCCCAGTTGTTAGTTCCCCAGTTGCATGAATGGTATTTTCTTCCCACTTTGGCCTTGTGGGACTATTAGGATATGAAATTAAATCATAATAATTAGACGTATCAGAATCATAAAACTCATCAATCTCTTCACTTACAGTCAAAGGTGGTGGTGGTGAAGAAGACTCTCCAATTGTTGTTGTTGGCATATGTTCTTCTTCAGACTGAACACTCCTTTCAATGAAGGATTTTTGAGTGCTCATGTTGATCAGATTATAACCTTTTTAATATTCATAATATCCAACAAATAGGCACTCTTTACTTTGGGGTTCCAAATCCTTCCTCTTGTCTAGTGGAATTCTAGCCCATGCCCTTGAGCCAAAAATACTAAAATGGGACAAATCTTGCTTGTGCTCACTCCAAGCTTAGAAAGGAGTGATTCCATAAATTTTCTTGTGAGGAAACCTATTCTATATTTAGGATACATAGTTTATATATTCAACCAAAACTTTGGCGGCAAATTCTTAGACTCCATCATACAAGTAGCCATCTCCTTGAGGGCTCTATTATTCCTCTCAGCAACACCATTCTGTTGAGTTGTGTAAGGAATAGAGTGTTGCATATGGATACCTAAATCTTCACAATATTTAATGAACTTAGAATTTACATATTCACCACCATTATCATATGTAATGATCTTTATTTTCCTCCCAGACCGGTTCTCAATGAAGGATTTAAAAACCTTAAAGAGGTCAAAAACTTTATACGTGAGTTTAAGGAAGTAAACCCAACAGTAGCTGGAAATTTCATATATGAAGGTTATGACATATTTGGATTGAATAATGAAAATATGAGGGAATGTACCAACAATTTCACTTTGGATGAGCTTAAGAGGTGCAGAGGTTCGCTCGTGACTGACTCTCTCATACTTATGCTCAGTGTGTTTTCCTAGGATACAACCTTGACATACTCCTTTGGAAAAATTTATCTTGGGCAGCCCTATGACCATGTCTTTTTCACATAAATATGAAATATATTTATAAATTAGATGACCAAACCTCTCATGCCATATCTTACTTGATTCATTAGCATGAGTGAGGAGAGCAGAGGGGTTTGAGAAAGGCATGAAGTGTGAGAACTCCTATACTTTTGAATTGTGATCCGCAAAACCTTTAGAAATGACTCTACCATTTGTAATATAAAAAAATTCAATGTCATTGGGAGTAAAAACAATTTTCTTATGAGACCCAGTGTGGGTCATCTGTAAGACTGACAAGATATTAGCAGCAAGACCCGGGACATACAAAACATTATTAAAGGAACCATGGTCAAAATCTATGTTACCTTTACCCTTACTTTCAGTTTTTGAGTTGTCTCCCAACAAAATATTTGAACCATTTGAATCATCAAGAAAGTAAAAGGCCTTTCTTGCTAATTCCATGTGCCTTGAAGCACCAAAATCAATGATAAAGGTAGGATATCTTACAACGCTTGCAACCAGGGCATGTACTCTCTCCTTGTCTTCAAAATTTGATCCTCCTCCCTTCTTCTTTGTGCCTTCAAGAAGAGAGATATTTTTATTTTCAAGGATTTTAGTCAACATATCGATCTGCTTCTTCATGCAAGAGCTCTTGTGATGAAATCCCTTTCCACAGTATGTGCACTTTCTTCTTTCACCTTTACCTTTCTTCTTCTAGGAATGCTTCTTCTTAGAGTTTGAGGGCTCCTCATGAGACTTGAACTTGTCTCCTTTTTTATCTGGAGGATTATTATCCTTCTTCTTTCCTTTGTAATCCACCTTGGAATCTACAACAACCAAATCTTGATATTTGGAAGGTTTTATGGCGCCCATCATGACCAATTTGTATTGCTCCTAATTCAAGGATTCCATGAAATCTGCTAGTAAAGGTATATTCCAGGTTTGAGTTGTCAACTTGGTGGCATGGAAGGTAGAAAAAAATATTGAGTAGTCAGGGCCAAGCCTCGAAAGAATGGACAAGACTAGTTGATCTTCTTCCTTATCTATACCACGCTCTTTTAACTACAAAACTAGTGATTTGAATCTGGATAAGTAGACTTGAAGGGATTTGAAGTTGCCTGGACTCAATGAAATCATACCATTCTCTAGTTGATGACCCCTCATTTTATCAGTCTTCCCAAATAATTTTTTAAGCTTTTCCCATACTTCATCTAGTGATAACAATCCATCAAGATGGAAAAGAAGGGAGTCTGGAAATGATCAGACATAAGAAACCATATGCCTCATCTCTCCTATTATGTCATTTTATATTCTCTATTGTTGCATTAGGCTTAGCTTTAGTTTCCATGGTAACTCTATATAGGCCTTAAGGCCTCATCAGAATCTCCATCTATGTCTTACATTCGAAGTAGTTGAATCGAGTCAATATGATATGGTGAGATTGATCTATTCTTCAGCAACCCTTGAAAAGACAAACTGTGCTCCCAGTGATTGATTTCGAACCTAAAAATGAAATAAAAGAGGAGAAAAATTGAGCTACCAATTCTTTGATACCATGTGGAAATTAATCCCATTCTTAGATCAATTGACCTCACAAAATTGCTTGAAAAATATGCAAGAAACACTCAAGAAAGGAGACTGAATATGTTGAATAACACAAACTGTTGTTATATTATTTTACACCAGCCATCATTATATAGAAATAGGTTTTCCAACCATGTATATACTCTAAGGATTCAAAATCATAAATATTCCATTCGAATCAGTACAAAAGAAAGCTTACTAAACTAGTCAAAATACCCCATAGGTACATAAAACACTTTCCTAATCTGTCAAGAGGCTCACGAATTGGATGAATGAGTTGTTATAGATGATAAGTGAAGGAAATTGGACTAAATCATGATTTTAGGTGAGGAAAATAAGGAGGGTGAGTTGTGACAAAAATAAGGTGGTTTTCCTTAAAACTAGTTTTACCTTTTGCCTTAAAACTGCTGAAAAAGAGGGAATCTCTCAATAAGGAAGAAATGCACACTTACTAAACCAGGTAGTCATTTGGGTTTGCAAAATCTTATCTAGAATATTTCTAAAGCACTCCTGGAGGCATTTTTGGCAAGTTTGACCACAAAATGCAAGTGGATGCCAACTAGCTACTGTAGTACATAGGAATTTAATCAAAATTATTAAATTTATTATCCTAAGTATGTGAATGGGTTTTGATTATTCCAATAAACATGGTATTTGTGCACTTATGTCAACAAGGAGGAATTGAACCAATCCATAGGTGTCTAACTACCCTGATTCGTTGAAGTGATCAATCCTCATGGATTTACGGCTCCGTTAGCCGATATTATTGTTGATTTAATAACTAAACTAAGGGAAACAAAAACCTTCAAATACTAAC
>LPNX010013366.1:632716-765794 GCA_001517045.1 Pseudotsuga menziesii
TATCATAAGGGAGTATAAACAGTTCCCTTGGTAAAAAGTGAAAAAGAGGAAGTTTCACGAAGCTTCTAGAAAAAACGCTTTGTGGCTAGCCTTATCCCTACTCACCTGGGTCAGTTAATCTTGAGATCCATGCTTTGTACATCTCATGGCCACTTCACCCACCTATTTCTCAACCATTCCTATCCCTTTGAGCCCTATAAATCCAATCTCATACTCCATGGTTGAGGGCAGAAGAAAAGAGTAAAGTTATGTTGTTGAATTAGCATATTGGCCTAATCCATCAGAGAGAATAGAGGAGCAAGTTGGAGCTATCGAGGATGAGATGTTAGTCTTGTAAAGGAGTGCATCGACACTAAGGAAAAAGGTTGTAAACTCTTTTATTTCATTTATTAATGCAAATTTGGTTCCTTTCCCATACATTTGTTGTGTTATAATCTCACATGTGTATTATCATATTCCTTAGTCACTGATATAGATCTATGGATAGTCTTCTGGTATCTTTGATGTTGTTGTGTGTTTGATGTGTTTATACAGGTCTTCCATCAAAGATATTATTCCAGGAATCTATAGCTTCTAGGGAAAGTATTCCGACCTAATTGTGACTCATTTGTTATGGATCTGAACCATTCAGACTAGAGGAACAGCTTCTGTCCGCAGAAGGTGCAATATTCCTGATAACAAATCTGGCGACTCCGCTAGGGACATAGAGAAGCTTCAATTGATCTGATCTTCCTTAGTCTTCGAACACTTGTTTGAATCCAAGCTCCAGTCTTCAATCTTTTCAATCAGATCTACCATCTGACTCAGTGAATTTTTGGTTTGAAATCATCAGATCTCTTCAAATCTGAGTCACCTTGACTTTATATGCTCTGTATTTCTGTTGATTCATCAGTTTTGATATTGTTTTTGCAACTTCTAGCTTGATTTTTTATAGGGAACCTCTCATGTGCTTTGGGAAATACACAGTGCCACCGCCTACACTCAGTTATCCATAGGCGGTGCCACCTCCTGATTTGAGTAAGAAAGAAGCGATCCTGCTACAAACACCACTCTGTCAGTGACCCCTTCATCGCGGTACCAGGTAGGCCCTATTCCAGACTTTGTTTTTTAATTTTTCTCAAAAGTATATTTCGATTTTTATTTCAGCCCTCTATTTTCAAGGCTTGTTTGTATAAATCTGAGTGTTCATGGTTGGAATTTTTTGGTGGTAGGAGCTTGTTTGGTTGAAAAATCCAACAGTTAGGTTAGGCCTTTTTATTATTCATTGCTTCCATGCTTGTTGGTTTTTATTTTGAAAGGAATAATTAAAAGCGTTGTTTCTCTTAGGTCTCTTTTCGTTCATTGATAAAGACTAAGAGAAAGGCTAATTTATCATTTTCTTGTTTTCATTTTTCCATAAGAGTTAGTGGGAGACTTCTTTTCGCCTTCAAAAAGAAGAAAAATTGTTGAGATTAGGTCATTGTTTTTATCAAGCTTAAGTCACTGGACCTCTGATTAGCCTCATAAGCTTTCAGAATTCCTTTGTTATTTTGTCTCTTTTGCATCATTATCTCATCAAAAGAAAAAAATATCAATAGTTTAAGTTAGATCTTTCCATGTTTTAGAGAAAATTTGAAAAAATAGATTGCATATGCATATTGAGTGTTGGTTGTTTTTATTTTAGAAAAAGAGACTCTATCCCATATTATTGCTTTCAAAACATTAGTTTGGAGTGTGTTTCTTTTTTTATTTCTCGGATCAAGATTCGTTTAATAAAGTTGTTTGAGAAGTTTTTGGTTTCAAAGCAAAATTCAAAAGAAAAATAATCTCTCTCCTTCCCGTAATTAGGCATAATCTAAATGGTAAAGTGAATGAACGTGCATTTCATATTTGCATGGTTTTACTTTTCTATCAAAATCTCATGCATTCACCTAACCGTCCACTTTAAAATTAATGGCAGTTATAGACCTAAATATTGTATATAAATTTGAGTGATAGGTTAGAGATGTGTTCGGGCGTCATTAACGTAGGAGTTGTCGTTACTTGTCCGCACTACAACCCGGGACTCACGCGGTTCTTCCACGTACCGTTGGTATATCGAATGGCCTTTCACATACCCTTGAGGTATATAGAAAGGTACTTCATGTACTCGATTGTATATTAGAAGGCCCCTTGTGAAAAATTGTGCATTAGATAGCACTACTACCGATTTGAGCTCCCACATACCTTGTGTATATCGGGAGACCCCACTAGGATACCTTGTCCATCTGAGAAAAACCCTTTGTCCATTTTGTGTGGAGAAATACACCAAAAATAGAATTTAGGGAGATTACTACACACGTACCGTTGTGGTATATCGCGAGTTGCACCTACTTGACAATCCTGGTGAGAGACCTACTTTTTTAGCTCCTCCTATCATTTAAGTTTGCTTGTTGGCCTGTAGCTTGAGTAGGAGAAATTTTTGCGTGTGTTATTATTTTTGAGACCCTAGGTTAGTTTAGTAATTGATGCCAATCTAGCTAAGTTTCGGTTGATATGATCCAGAAGGAATCAGGGCTTGCCACCCGATTTTCCTCCTGTTACAGGAGAAAATCCAATGGAAGCCATCAACCAAGGAGCTGCAACTACTTCCCACCATGAAGAAAATATAGTTGTAGAAAGTGGAGACCAATTCACTTCTTATGTTAATCCCTTGGCTTAACAGCCTCTTGTGGCTGATACTTCCTTCCATCCGCATATGGAAGGTCGTACCGATAGTCTTGTTTCACCCGAGTATGGCCCAGATGCTCTGTTTTGGAGAACTTCCATGGGGCAGGCCATTGCCTCATTTGGGGTAAATAGGCCCTCTCCCGAACAATCTTCACCAAGTGAAGAATAATATAGACAAATCCAAGCATCTATTCACCGTGCACATGATTTTCAAGAGATAATGCATAGATTAGATACAATCTTAGCAACCCCCATACCTCATAAAGAACCTCTTTCGGCTCTTCTTCCCTATAATACGGATCCTTGGCCTCTGGCTGAAATTAAACCTTCTTTTGATGGTCATCCAGCATATGGTGAGACTTCTCGCAATCTAGGTCAAACCTCCAATTTTTCCCCTACAGTTTTGAGTTTTAGGTCTGTCTCTAGTCATCCCATACTTTCTATGGCTGGGGGGAAACCTTCAGTTCCAGTAGTATTTGTACCTTCTAAAACTGGGGGGAAACCCCCGGAATGACCTACATTACCCACTAATGGAACTGTTACTAATAATAGGAAAACCTCTACTATAGGACAATTCACAGTATATGTCCCTCCCACCAACACAAATGTGGTAATCCCTCCTTCAAGCTTAGTTCATCTCTTGGTGGCACAACCTACAGTTCATCAATCCTCATGGGTTTATGATTACCCAGCAAATCAAATGCCTATAGGGAATATGAATTATCAACCCACCCCTATAGGAATGTCTTACACTGGAATTCCATACCCTAGGAATACATTTACACCGTGGGGGCAACCCAAGTGGTCTTATATGCCAACGATGAGAGGAATACCTATTCATACTATTGGTGGTGTTAAAGGACCACATTATGGCAGTCTTCCTCTGAATGGTCCTGGAGGTCCTGGATGTCCTCCTCCTGGTGGTCCTAGTGGTCCTAGTGGTCCTGGAAATTCTGGTGGCCCCCCTCCTAGGTGGTCCTAGTGGTTTTGGTGGCCCTCCTCCTAGTGGTCCTAGTGGTTCTAGTGGCCCTCCTCCTGGTGGCCCTAGTGGTTCTAGCGGTCCTCCTCTTGGTGGTATTGGTGGTCCTGGTGGCCCTCCCCCTGGTGGTCATGGTGGTCCTGGGATTTCCACTGGCCCTCCTCCTAATGGTCCTAACGGGCCTAATGGTTCCGATGGATCTGGCGGCCCTAAACTTGGAGGTCAATATTTGGGACGTACATCATCTCATCAGACGTTTCAACAACCTGTATATCAGTCAACCTACAGCCTTACTGGTGGTTACATGCCTTATCAATATTACCAGTACATGGAACCCAATCGGCAATTACCTTTCCTAGAAACTTTGGACTTACCCGATTTGTCCAAGTTGATTAATGACCCCATTCAACACAACCCTTCATGGCCTGCTATTCCTATAAAGTTGCCATCAGACATCTCAAAATTCGATGGTAAGCAGGAAGATGATCCAAAAAATCACATTATGACTTTCCATCTATCGTGTTCATCTAACTCCTTGATGCATGATTCTATTCAATTGAGAATATTCCAGCACACTTTGACTGGTATAGCCATGAAGTGTTATATTGAACTTCCATGACACTCGTTTGTGGATTTTAGTGCATTGGCAACTGTCTTCCTCACACACTTTCAACTACCCATTCATTATGAAACGGGTACAGACCTTTTGACCTCTCTACATCAAAACACCTCCACACATATCGAATCACATCCATGAGTGGAGGAGGCAAAGAAGGCTCATTAAAGCTCCAATCCCGGACCAACTATTAGCTGATTGGTTTACGAAGTATTTGTTGCCACCCATCGCCCAATATGTGGCAATGGACGATGTTGTCACTGAAGAATAGGCTATCAGTCGTGCTCATTATTTGGACTTGGTATATTCTCGATACATAACTTTGTATGACCTTATTCCTCAAGCTCCTCATCCCAGCACGAACCTGCCTAAGCCACCTGCAGAAACTCCTGTCAATGGGGTTGTCAGTTCAATCTATACCCCATCAATGGATAAACCTACCAAGCAACCCCAAGCTTCTACTACTGCTCCTTCTAATCCTATGGTTTCCATCGAGGTGAATGTTATTCAAAGCATGCAAACACCCGGTAATAATAAAAGGAAAGGTAAAGGAAAAAACAAGAAACCTGGAAACCAACAAGAGAACCCGAAACCTACAACCAATGAGAATGATAAAGGGAAGAGAAAAGAAAAATATCCAGTATATTGTACGGAGGGGATCACTTCACGAAGGAATGTCCCCGTCATGAGGAAATCAATAAGTTTTTGGAAACTAACCCTACGCTAGTAGTTCTTACTGATCCTTTCCCTTCTTAGCAACAACCGATAGACCACATGTCTAATCAGGGAAATTCTAGTTCTACAGAGGAAATTCGCATGATGTCCTTGAAAACTATTAATTTGCAAACTCAAAGTCAGAATTATGACAAACCTACAGATAAAAAGAAGATAATTATTCTTCAGATAAATCTCCCCCCACTAGTTCTCCCGCATCCTCGTCCAATGGCCCCCTAACTATCAAGAAACCTAATATCGACATAATTTTGCATCCCCCCAAGAGTACTCTTAGAAAGTTTGTTTTTAATCCCAATGCCTGAGCTACACAATTCTATAACGGCGTTGAAGGTCTCACTCAGGCACCATGTGCAATGTATACCTTGGAAGTAATCCAAATTTGTCCTACACAACGCAAAAACCTGTTAACCGCGTTAGGATCGTTAGACCCGGACAACACTAATTTGATTCATTTCAATGTCGAGAACTATAATTCTAGGCTGCCTCACCAACTCGCTTTTCAAATCATAATGAAAGTAGTTGGGAAAAAGGTCTTTAGAACTGTCCTAGATGAAGGAGCTTGAACTTCAGTTTTGTCCCTATCTTATTGGAAATCCATTATCTCTCCCGAGCTTACGAAATCATCGATGACCCTAAAATCCTTTAATGGATGAGACTTCCAGCCCCATGCTCTCATCCAGCACTTTCGATCAAGCTTGGGGGAAAAACTATTTCCACTCAAGTGGAAGTGGTGGATGCCACATTAGACTACAATCTCCTACTAGGAATAAATTGGTTTTATGCCATGACTGTTGTCGCTTCGACGGTATTTCGAACCCTCCAATTTCCACATCTAGGGAAGATAGTAACAATTAATCAACTTGATTTATGTACGCCAGATGTTACCACCCCTATGGAAAATAAAATCCCTATGTTAGGTCAGTTTCCTCCTCCTTACTAGTCAATTGGGGTAGGCATACTGAAGGATTCTTCCCTTATGGGGGTGTTCCATCATCTCCTCCTAACACAGAAATGGCAGCAGTAAATATGATTTCTTCATTTGGTTATGATACCAAGGGAAAAGAAGTTGTTGATTCAATATCATTGAGTACGCATGAAGCAATGTACAACATTGTCCAATCCTTTTCCAATGACCACACTGATGATCTTCATCTGGTGGATTCGGACCCTTACCACCTGCCCTACTGGTTAGAACCCTCTCTTCCTACTCTAGATTATCTCTCCTAGACTTTTCCTTCTAACAATTCCATCATGGAGATCATGAGTACAAATGAATCTGTATGGGACTATCAACATCATAGATCCTTGTTCCTTCCCAACACCAGTTTAGTAGACCATGATTTTGCATCTCTCTTTAGTATTGATATTGTCCATACTCCTCAAATGCCTGTATTGTTGCAGAACTCTGAATCTGAAGGAAATATATGGAACATTACTAAAACGAATCCAATTGACATATCAGTCAAGACTGGCACTCTTGAGCACGTTCATGTTAGGAAGAATTGCTCATCAGAAGCATACAAAGCACTTTTCAAGGAATTTCGAGACATTTTTTCTTGGTCCTATGAAGAAATGCCTGGGATAGACACATCTATCGTGGTTCATGAATAAAAAACCTATCCCATAGCCAAACCTATCAGGAAAAACCTAAGGCAAGTCCATCCATGAAAGGCTATGTCTATTAAAGCCGAAATAGAAAAACTTCTGAAAGTGGGGATTATTTATCCTATGCCCCTGATGGAATGGGTATCAAACGTTGTCCCTATCAATAAAAAATAGGGCACCATTAGAGTCTGCATTGATTTCAAAGATTTGAACAAAGCCTGTCCCAAAGACAACTTTCGACCTCCACATATCGACCAGATTATCGACAACTATGCTTGAAGTGTCATCTTCTCATTCATGGATAGTTTTTCTGGATATAATCAAATCGAGATATTTCCCTCCGATCAGCACAAGATGACATTTATTTTCCCATGGGGAACTTTTGCATATAGGAGGTTACCATTTGGCCTGAAGAACGTTGGGGCTACATTTTAGCGTGCTATGTCCTATATGTTTCACGATGTAAAACATATTGTGGAACCATACCTTGACAACCTCCCAGCTCATTCACAGCGACGGGAGGACCACCCTGGTCATATTAGGGATATTTTTCTGAGATTTTGTCATTATAATATACGGCTCAATCCACATAAATTTGTTTTTTGCGTTGAGACATGACGTCTCCTAGGATTCGTGGTTTCTAAGGATGGAAGCCGGATAGATCATTGAAAATTGTAGCTATTTTATCCCTGTCAGCCCCAACCAATCTTGTTGAACTCCAAATTTTGCAGGGGAAGGAAAACTTTCTCCTCCATTTTGTTTGCAATTTTGTAGAGAAAACATACGGTTATATGTGTCTCCTCAAGAAAGACACTCCATTCTTTTGGGATGACCAATCTCAACGCATCTTTAATAATCTTAAGCACGCTCTGACCCATTCACCCATGATACACCCCTCGGATTATTCAAAGGATTTTCTCTTATACATTGTTGCCTACACTACTACCATCGGAATGGTTTTGGTGCAGGAAAATCTCGACGGTCAAGAGAACATGATCTATTTCGCCACTAAGAATCTCATAGATTATGAAACTTTACGCTCACATGTAGAGAAGTTAGCATTGACCATGGTCATTGTTGTACATAAATTTTATCACTACATCTTTCTTTGCACTTCCGCCGTATTGGTAGATCAAAACCCTATGTATTACATTCTAACTCGTCGGGTGCTAGGGGGGAAATATTCTCGATGGATAGTCATCCTACAAGAATTTGACCTTGAGTTTTCCATGGACATGTCAAAGAAATCATTGGTCTTTGTTGAGCTGATGTGTGATATTCCCTGTGCTTCGATGGATTCTGAGCCTAGTGATTCATTCCCGGATGAATTTATGTTCCTGATAAGCATGACTGATCTGTGGTATGGAGATTTAAGCATTTATCTCCAGACACAAATATTTCAGCCCACTCTATCCCATGACGATCATCTCCATATCCATCACCACATGAAATACTACCTTATCCTGAATGATACTTTGTATAAGCGTGGTATCAATTCCATTCTCCGACTATTCCTTACTCATGAAGAGGTTGAACAAGTTCTGAATGACTACCACTCTGGAGCATGCGGTGGTCATCTCTCTGGGATGGCTACAGCCCAGAAAATCCTTCGCGTTGGTTATTTATGGCCTTCAACCTTTAAAGATTGTCATCAGGCTGTTAAGAAATTCTTTCCCTACCAACATTTCTATCTGAAAAAGTGCACCCACCCTGCTCTGTTACACCCTGTCATTGCCATTGGCCCTTTCGCCAAATGGGGAATTGATTTTATGCATTGTAAGCCTACCTTAGTAGGGGGGCATGGTTACATCATCATAGCCGTTGATTATTTTACAAAATGGACTGAGGCTATGCCTACGTATGGAGAGGATGGTAATATTGTCACCCTCTTTATGTTCAATCACATGATAGCAAGATTCAGAGTCTCATGGTATATAGTTACTTATCACGGATCACGTTTCCGGAATCAGATGATAGAAGAACTGAGTACTAAGCTGGTTTTTCGTCATGAAAACTCAACACCCTATTATCCGCAAGCTAATGGTCAAGTCAAGGCCATTAATAAAGTTTTAAAAACCATGCTACGACGGATGGTTGGAGATAATAAATCCAACTGGCACCACATCCTCTTCTCCACTCTTTGGGATTATAGGACTTCGGTAAAAACAGCTACTGGTTTTACACCCTTCCGGTTAGTTTACGGACTAGAAGTTGTCTTGCCTATTTAGTGTTAGATTCCATCTTTGAAACTTTCCATTGAACTTCTCCCAAATACTTCTACCGAGGAAAAGAGATTTCTATACCTGAACAATCTTGACGAAACTAGACGAGATGCTTCCCTAACCAATGAGGCACATAAGAAACGCGTTAAGGTGCAGTATGACAAGTTTGTCCAACCTCGTATTTTTAATGAAGGTGACCTAGTTCTGACCTACGATCAAAGACATGACAAACTAGGGAAAGAGAATTTCGAATCAATGTGGTATGGTCCCTTTATCATTTCCAAAGTTTTAGAGAAAGGGGGTTATGAGCTCGTGGACTATGATGGAATCCCCTTCGAGAAACCTCGCAATGGGTTGTACCTGAAGAGGTACTATGCCTAGATCATTCATGTATGGTACCTTGTATATATGTACATTGTTTGAATTTTTCAGTGTGTTTCAATATTTTCAATATGGTTTTCAGTTTAGTGTCCAAACTATTTATAACATGTTTTGGTTATACAGAACAAATGGATTTTTATGGCTTCGTTGATGGTGCTTGCTGCCATACCTTGAACCTTGCCTCAGCAGCTTGGTTCTCTATTCCCCACCTCATTATTTGGTTAGTTCAGGAGCGGTTTGTCTTGGTCCAGCTACCAACAATATCGCTCGAGTATCAGGCAGTCATAGGTCTACTGACTAAGGCTGCATCCCATGACATTCGTAATTTGGTAGTTTTCATGGACTCACAATTGGTGGTTTTTCATTTGAACCATGTCTATACCATCAGTAACCCGGTGCTTCTCTGTCTCTTCCAGAGAGTATGTTTGTTGGAAATGTCATTTGAAGTAATTAGTTATAGGCATATCCCTAGGGCAGACAATGCAATTGTTGACTCATTAGCAAGTTATATCTTAGACTGGTATATTGCTCATACATAATTTGAAAATCAAACATGATTCATCATATTGTAAATAAACAGTAGATAACACGTAAACTCATGTAAATACATTTTCCAATTGGAACATATAAACACCGGAAATAAAAGTCTGTATATATAGTGTTTTACAAAAAATAGGTCATGAGACCCCATCTGAAGCGCTCTGGATTTCAGGAGTAAAAACGCCCATTTTTTAGTCTTACATGAGTAAAAACGGAAACAATGAAGTCTGTGGGGAGTTTGTTTTTTACTTTTTTGTACTTCCATAAAACGAAAAAATTCCCAGAGCGTTTGTTTCGACACTTTGGTCACGCTCTTAGAACTCGGTATCAAAGGTCTAAGTATTTTTCCGATTATTTTTAGGCTCGTAAAAACTTCTCATCGTGAAAAAGAAACCTAATGGAGTCTCCTTTAATCTCTTTTTGGACTCCCTAAATATGAAAAGATTGTCGAGTACCTGTCTTCTTCATACTCGTAAAAGTATTTGAAGAGTCGTCTCTCCGACGATAAGTTATCTCTTTTTCGGTTTGGATAGACTATTTATGAAAAAGGAACACTCCAGCCAATCATGACTGGAAGAGTTCTCTCGGGTATTATTTTATACTTTTTCGGTCCCTAGAGACTAAATCATATGAAAAAGGACCCTCTGGAGTTTTCTTTTGTCTTCGTTCAGACTCTCTAAACATGAACGATACCGAGTTTTCTTTCGTTGGACTCGTTAAATTAAACATTGAAAGACCATTTTTTGGGAATGAGCCCCTCCTTTCTCAGGTTCATGAAATATATGAGAATGGACTTGTCTTTGGATGAGCTTCAACAAGTGTTTGTTACCCTATTTGGACTCATAAAAATGAAAAGAGGCACTCATCAATCATGATGGGGAAATTAAGGGAAGGGAATCATTTTGCAAATTAAATGGTATTTGTTTGTCACCTTTGAACATGGCACTTGTCTACATATCATTCAGTCAATTGGGTATTCAGCTGACTTACAAGTCGATCCACTTTCATGAGTCATGTCACTCCTTTGAGCCTTTCAAAATAATGCATTGTCCATAGTCGTATTGTGTTTCCATCTGTTTTAGTCATGCTTCCAAGTATTTTGTCATGTCGCTTGATGTTCAAAGGAAGTAAGAAGTTTACCTCTACAGTTAAAATAGCCTTTGTGTCAATACCTTTGAGTCAGTCCTATGGTTACATTATCTACAACATTCCAGAACTTTGTTTTGAGTTTCGTGTCGTCGATGTGGGATTCATTATGGCCCTCCTTCGAGGAGATTATTCCCGTCAACATCAGCTCATTATCCAGAAAATAGTCTTAGAAACAAGTTTAGTACCTTGAGATCTGTATGCCTCAATGACATATTCTCTCCCTCTTGACATAGGTTCACATCATTGATATTTAATCAATAGGTTCAACTGGGTTTTCAACATCAAAACATATATTCGCGCTCAGTAGATTGTACTAGGTTACCTTGGGAATCATTGACATCAATGGTGATATCCCTTGCACTTTTTAACGGTCCACATCATTGGCTAGTAATCAAGTGGTTTCTACCATGTTCGAATTCAAGACATTGTAATCACATGGATATAATTGTACTTTGTGGAAGACGAGACGAAGACCCTGGGTATTTGTTAAGCACTCATAGCTTCCTCCCCAGGTTTTGATGGAGTGTATTGTATGAAGTACCAGCATGGATCCACATTTGTACGGTCGTGGCTATGCTCAAATTTGCATCTATATGACATAGATATACATTGTATATCTGGTAGCTATGTCCAAGATGGAGTCCTCTATTACATGGATCTACATTGTATTCTAGTAGCCATGTTTGTTTATTCCTCTCATGGATCTTCCTTGTAGTGGTTTGCAGCCATGATGAGGTTACATTTAATCATGATTCTAAAGTATTGATGTATTGCAGATGCATACTCGATGATACTCTCCCATCAAGTTGGATCTTACCTTGAAGTGATAACTTGCTCTATCAAATCTCTCTCCTATCGTATCCTTCTAGCCTCATGCTTTGGGGGGAATTCTGTTATACCCAAATCCTGTCACCAGCAAGTGATAAGATCTCTAACATTTTTATTTTCTTTCAATCCCAAAATTGAAGTGAAAAAAGTGCTCCAGATGTTGATCCTACATATAAAAACTCCAGCACTGCTCTCACCCTTAAGGTTATAAGCGGTACCTTATACAGCACCGCCTGAGTTATGTGAAATACAGGCGGTGCCACCACCTTTCACCTTTATTTTTGGTGTGGTTCTCACCTTGCACCGCTCTGTCATCAGGGAGTATAAGTGGTGCCCTTGGTAAAAACTGAAAAAGAGGAGGTTTCATGAAGCTTCTAGAACAAAAGCTTCATGGCTAGCCTTATCCCTACTCACCTGGGTCAGTTAAGCTCGAGATCCATGCTTTGGGGATCTCATGGCCACCTCACCCACCTATTTCTCNAGACTCCATGGTTGAGGAGAGAAGAAAAGAGTAAATTTATGCTGTTGAATTAACATCCTAGTCTAATCCATCAGAGAGCATAGAGGAGCAAGTTGGAGCTATCGGGGATGAGATGTTAGTATTGTGAAGGAGTGCATCGACACTAAATAATGAAATATTTCATGTTGTTGTGTGTTTGATGTGTTTATGCAGGTCTTCCATCAAAGATCTTTTTCTAGGCATCTATAGCTTCTAGGGAAAGTCTTTCGACCTAGTTGTGACTCATTTGTTCTGAATCTAAACCACTCAAACTAGAGGAACAACTTTTGTCTGTAGAAGGTGCAATATTCCTGATAATATATATATATATATATATATATATATATATATAAACAAATATTGATTTTATACAAAATCATACTACAGTGTAGGGATCCCAAGTATTCTTGTATGGTGTGCAGAATGTTTTTCAGACCCAATATAATATATAGATTGTGACAAACAAGCTAAAATATTAAATAATACCAAATTCTAATTACACAATAATCTAATCTAACAAAACACACCTAAATTTCAAATGTGTTGCAAACACGATACTCAATGCACCTTAACTGCATAAGGTCTTCTTAGAGCATTAATTCAAGACAAATTGACTTGAGCTAAATAACATTGTTTATGTTAATGACACCTAAAAGAAAACCTAAATTATTCACGATATACATACTTCATCAAGATATTTAATTAAGGAAACTGGAATCAATCAGCCGTAATATAAGATAAGTAATATTTTTCTATTAACCGAATGCAAAAAATTCTAACATTTGAATAACAACAATAAACGAATCAAGCACCTACCAGTGTCAAGTAACTAATTCATATTTAATTATATAACAAAATCGATTGACTTGTCTTGTTCATCGAGCAATGCATCACAAATAAACATGTGGTTATGGATTAATCATCATAAAATATTTACTAACTAAACACTCCTAAATTTAAACGGTTTAATGTATGATCAAACTGGATACCGAAACAAAATCAAGTTAATATGAAATATATAGATCCAACAAGACAAACATTTTCAAAAATGGTGAAATAAAGAGTTAACTGTCAATCTATGATAATAATCAGGAAAACCAAACAGTTGTATAATCCGGGTAAGAAATTTGCACAAAGGCTAGACGATTTACCACAAATTCTAAAAAAATGACATAAATAATGAATTCAAACATGAATAATCATACAGGAAAAACTTCACATATATATTACGCATGGTGGTAAAATAAAAGTCATTAAGTCTAAGCTAAAAATACACCATTTCCCAACAAAATAACCCTCTTCTCTTGTGTGTGTATATAGATAGATAGATAGATATAGATATAGATATACACACTGTTGGAGTATCGGGTACCTCCACATGGTATAACCGCCGCACCTCTAGGAATATAAAACAAGTGGACTAACCGCCACATCTGCAGGTTTTGGTGTAATGGAAAACCTTACATGGTATCAGAGCATAGGTCTCAGGTTCAATTCCCCCGAGCTACGCCAAAGGCGGGGTGTTGGAGTATCGGGTACCTCCACATGGTATAACCGTCGCACCTCTGGGAATATAAAACAAGTGGACTAACCGCCACTCCTGGTGATAGGGCCTTGTGCTGGGTTTCAAATGTTCATCAACATATGCAGGTTTTGGTGTAACGGAAAACCTTACACACACAAAATGATCATGATCATGTCCCAATGCATAACAACCAAACCTCCCCAAAATGAGATCCAAAATTATTAATTTAGGAAAATGCATTAGAGTATCATCCTAAATTAATCTAACACTAAAAATTCAACTATTTTGTGGAGATGGTGCATCATAACAACCAACTCCAAAAGATATCCTTGTCAATCTGAAGAGATTACTCCGCTAGATCTCCTTGTCAGTCCGAAGAGATTACTACGCTAGTCACCTGGATAATTTTGACTTAACTTTGACAAAATTTGGGGCTCAATCGATTTCTAGAAACATTGACAAGAGGAGAAATAAGAAACAAAACAAATGAAATAACAAATGAAATGAAGTGGTTACAGAATCTATGATCCTGTTGCTACTTCTTATTAAAGAACATAAACTTCAACAACTAGCATACGCTATCAAATGAAATAAAATAAAATAAAAAACTTACCTGTAAATCCCAAATATGACCATGATAACAAAATTTAACCGAAAAAACTAATATCCCGATATAGACTAATTCTAGTTCACATTATCATTAGCACTTGGATCAACAAAAATATTAACACTCAAGGTATTGATGATGGTTCCCATAGTAAATTTCTTCAACCTCTTTTCAAAGCTCATTGACCTCGCTTTAATGTTGCTCATTTAACAACCTCTTATGTGTTTTAAGCTCTAAGATCTTATCTTGGAGGTAATTTACATCAATTAAATCTTGTCTTGATAATAATTGACTAATTTATGGTAATTAACATCACAAGATTGATTTGCATTTGTACTTTCCTTGACATAAAACATAGCTACTTATTTTTAGAACTTTTGGAGAGCACTATTGATATGACGAACCGAAGGTTTTAAAGAAGGATCACTCTTAAGATCATTTCGAGGGAAGTGTTTAATTCCTTGTTCCATCTCCCTTCCAACTAGATCAGTTTTGACTTCAACCTTGTCACCTTTAACATGTTATACCTTTTCTAAAGATGATGAATCTTGCTTAATAACTTCTTGTAGAGTTGGATTGGGTAGATATCATCATGTTCAGGTATATGAATAATTGGAATGGGATATCATTGACGAGATTGTTGATTTTGTGTAGACTTTTTGTACCTGTTATATCTTGGCAACAAGTGGGCTTGTGTTTTCGCAGCGACCTTGTTGACAAGATAATGGGTTGATTTATGGGATCGAGTCATCTTATTGGATGGAATTTTGGTGTTTTTTAATGGATGAGAATCAAGAGTCTTATCGGTTTTAGTTGTCTCAAAAGAGCATTCAACCTTGGAAACAACCACATGATGTGATCTCTTTTTACTTCCTCTATTTTTTCTACCGACCGATCATCGATTGTGACTGGGGAATAGAGTAATCATTGGTATTAACTAAGACTTTGAGCTTAAAAATTTTCTGAATCAAGCAAGTAACCCCCATTCTTTCTAATTTGGAGTTAAAAATGTCATCAAGGGATTTCTAATCAAAATAAGTCGGTTTAAGAGAGGCTGACATAGGTTCTAATGACATTTTAACACTTGATATCAGAACCATACCCTGGGGTGTGAAATCGTCAATCCTTCCTCCTTTATTCTGATCAGTAAAATATTGGATTGAGAATTATTTCGAAGAACAGAAACTGTGATTGGTTGACTTTCAAGAGATTGACGAGTGCAATCCTCTTGTATCGAAGGTTCCATTTCATGCGAATCGAATTCAATGGACCAATTTTTAAGCAGTGATTCGTCTATCGTATGGTCTAATTTGTTTCCCTCCTATAACTATGATTTGTTATGAGCATAACTTTACCAACTTTGATCCAAGTAAGTTGATTGGTCATGGAAAGGTGACGCTAACTTTGGTTTCTCGAGTCTTTCACTATTAGGGTAGGGATAAGGAATTGTAGACCCTAGGGCTTGATGAAGATTGGTGAAGGTATTGTGTCCCATATCTAAAACATCATCTGCATGTTATGGTTCCAAACCATCAAACCGATTCCTCTCCAAGATTGTATGTCAAGTCTGACCCAACCGAGTTAGATGAAAACCAACCACAATACGAATAAGGCTAAAATGGTATAAAACCTTATCAGAGTCTTTAAAAGTTTTATGATACCAGGATTCCATGGCCTTAAGGCTCAGTAGTAAGAAATGGGGTAAATTCAATTTAAACCCCAAGGTAGCCATGAAAATCCTGATATGATAACTCAAGATCGTGCTATATCATCCCTCACAAGTGATGAAAAAACAAATTGGTCTAACCATCTTTCTCCATTTTAGTTTAAAGAAATTTGCAGGCATACCTTTCATATATTGCTCAGGTTCCACTAGTTTGACCTAGAACTACTTCCATGGAACGTATTTAAGAGGCATATGCTTGACCCATTTTTTTCATCTGTGGATAGACCTGTAGTGATTGTGATGAATCCCTCATCGACTCATAATTCAAGGTCTCCAAGCACAGATTTGATATTGTTTAATGACTTAGCAAAGGCCACTGTGACCTCTTTGCTTTCTCCATGAAATTTCCTGACAAATGGCAGTCATCCCACATTTTTGAAACCCTTACAAATTTGGGTTTCTAACTCAACAGTGGTGGGATTATCGGGTTCAATCCTGCAAACTGATCCCATGGTCCCCCACATATTGTAACAGATGGGATAACACAATGAAGGGTGCAGAATTGGGAGTATCGGTCACTTTGAGTGTTACAAAACCCTCCTTGGAAATGCATGAAACATAAGTTAAATGGATGGGAATCACCGCCCTTGTATCTTTCCACTTTTTATTTTATTGATGACTAAAAGTACAGGACATAATCACAAGATGGCTCAAACGTTATGTGTCTTAAATAAGTTGTATTGGGATGAGGCGGGTGTCAAACAATTAAGAACAAGTTTACATATGTACCCAGTTTTCATAGAGACCAGACGTTAATGGGATAACCACGTCAACTCATTTAAATGAGATCATGACTAAGGTGGTGTGAAGGCCCAATTCCAATCAACTACATGGGATGCTAGTCGTCAAGGAAAAAAAAATGAACCAACCAAAACCATGCTTGGAGTCTGGCTCGGTCGAGTGATATGTTAACCTAACATGGGTTTCACAATGGTAAATCGAGGTCATAGAAATCAAAAAAATAATCTGATAATATCATGAGATAACAATATCTTCAAACAATAATTACAAGAATGGGCCAACTAAACTTCAATTTGCAGCTCATGTCGAGTTATTAAAGAATCAAATTCCATAATTAAAATTTAATACAAAGATAAAAGTAACTTAAATATCAAGACTTCAGTTCAAATTGAGTTTACGACATAATGCCAATTTTTGGGTTAATCAATTGAAATCATACCCTTGGTAACATAAGAAAATTAAAATATTAAAAAAATACGTTAAATAATATTAATTGAATGTTGCCAATCCATAATTGAGTAGGAATCAATCTTTGGCATAAGTCTTGATTTTCCTTGTAGCCTTGTTATTTTATAGAAATTTGATGCACGTATTTTGATGAGGTCACCAATGATAAGTTTCACCAATAAAATGTAATGATAATTTAAATAATAATTAAAATTTATATCATGAAATATATAAAATTAGGAGGTGAAAGAGATAATAGTTTAATCATGAACATAGCATATGTTAAATGGATATTTGAGAAATTATTGGAAAGGAAAACTTGACATGATACTGTATTATCCTTTAATTAGTGAATGAAATAGAGCTACTCAAACAAGTTGCAGAATTCCATCATAGAAGTACATAATGAAATAATGATTGAGATACTTGAGGTACTACTCATCTTTCAAGCTCCATGCTCTCAGTCATGGAATTAAAAAATAAATAATGATCATAAGTAGAAATATTGTTGTCGTGATCTTGATTACCTAAGTCCTTTTCGAACGGAAAGAGAATAAATAACTAGTGTGGATCAAAATACATACATAAACATGATGGAGACTACAAAACTTAGGCAACCAAAACAACTTGAAACCTTGAAACATTACCATGGTGTCCCTCTAGTAATGTATAGAAGTGTTGAATCAAAAAAGATAGGGACCCTTTCCAATTAAAATGAATGGGGAATGGTTGTTAGATGCGAGTGCCAACATATCACTAGCCCTTTCCCACACTTGTTATATTTCAATTAGTAGCATGGACACTCCCTTATACATTTTGGATTCATAATGGGGAATGGTTGTTAGATGTGAGTGCCAACATATCACTAGCCCTTTCCCACACTTGTTATATTTCAATTAGTAGCATGGACACTCCCTTATACATTTTGGATTCATGGGAACAGTGTCCCTTTCTCATCTTATTCTAATTAGACTCGTACTTCATAACACTATTCAAATTTGAGTAAGAAGGGGAAGGATCACTGCCTCTTTTCACACTTTCATGGTTACTCAATGTTGATGCGTGAGTATGTGGAGAAGGAGCATGGGACCTATCTCAAACCCTTGGTTTTTGAGTGAGTAACTTGCACTTTCTCTCGCTCTAGTCATCTTGGCAAAGTAGGGTCAAGCAGCACTATCCCTTTTCTACACGTGTTTGATTCGAATGAGTAACTTGAGAACTGTCCATGTCCCACACTTATTATAATAGAATGGAGTGCGATTGAACTATTACTGACTTTGAAAGAGGAATGACACTCATTATTGATAGAACAAAAAACCGTTCAAAATATCACATCGACGAGCTATGAGGATCGACAAGAGACATGCAACTAGTGACCAATGAAACCACCAATGTGAGAAACGACTACCAAATCCACTGACTAATGCATGAAGGAAGCCTTCCTTGGAAGTTTCACTAAGTGATTGAGTGAGTTGTACACCACAAATTTCTCATTCAAGGAATCCACCTACCCACAATAAATGCCCGTAGAATGCCACAGAATGCCTTAGAATCTCAACACCCCTAGTTTAATTTATGTTCACAATTTGAATGAGAACAAGCATTCTTCAAAATTACAGAATTTAATCTAAAAATTTTATGGCACTGAATAAATACACCATGGTAACCTAGTCCAAAGCCTTAGAACAAAATGCTAGAATGCAACAAGAGGAAGCAGCCATGACCCCTCTAGAAGCCAAACTCTAAAGAATAAAGAAAGAAAAAATGGATGAACCAAGATGGGGAAAATACCATTCTTAAATAAGGGAATGGGGAATCAAGGATGGGAAATGGATAGAACCATCCCATGCACTCGTTGCAACAAACATTTGTGCATATTTAAATGCCCCTTTGTTAGCTCCATTTGACAACTTAAAAGAAATCATCGCAAAATTTATTGTTAGTAGATACCACAACAGGAAAATATGGATCAACGAGCCCATTACAATCATATATTACCTCATAGATACAAGTATTTTCCTATCAAGTCAAGGACCAGCAGTACCTATCATAATTAAACCAATGTCACTAGTCAAAGAATTCAGAGTGATTCCTACAAGGACAAATTCAAAAGGACAAATAATTGGTAAAATATGGTACGAGTTAGTTAAGTGGGTTTGCATAATCATCTCTGTATTCTTAATCATTTTAGGTAATCCATCTGAATTGAGGCTCAAAATGTTAGAGTCAGTCAGGAAAGTTGCAAACAAGAGTAAAATTCTTAATTAGGAAAGAAACATAACGCAATTACTCAAAGAAAATTGTGAAAATTGTTAGGAGGATACACATGCCATCAAATTCATGTCACTCCTCATCTAAATAGTAATGGAAAAAATCACTTTGGTCAATGAACCGACATTCACTAGCACTCAACCATCGCTCATGATGAACTTTCAAATATTCATAGGAAAAATCTTGTTCCTCAAATTAGATAAAGAAAAGACATACTTAGAACTTTGGTTTCAAGATGACAAAGCAAGATGGATGAGATGGAGAGTACCACAACATATCCATTGGTGTTTTCCTAGAGGATAACACATTGAACTATCCCTTGAGGATACAAAGGTATGTTTCATGCAAGGAATAGGGGGGTTGCATAGGAGTTCGATTATTACCCTAACATCCTATAGTTGTTTGTTGACTTGTCGAGGTAGACAAACACTACCATATCAATATCGGCTATAGATTAGGTTCAATACATGGAAAGCAAGTATTCACTGTGTTATCACAAAATGATTTTCCTATGGTTGTGGTAGGAGATCATTGGGGTAACCATTTCAAACCAATATTTAGATTGTATTCTAAACTATACAGTCAGAGAGGGCTCTCTCTATGTCACAAACTCATTCACATATACATATAGCTTTAAGCAAATGATCAGAAGGCTAGATATCAGATGAACGGGATATTTGTAATTTTAAAGATGGTAAGACAGACAAACAAGAAGAACCATTGGGAAATGGAGTCACATACTGAAAATATTCAAGGGGCTTAGATAAATAATGAGTGTTGATTCTCTTATGTAATATGACGCAACGTGGTTCTTATATTCATTCTAATAAATTTATGTAATGATAGATTGAAATGAATAAATCCAAGTGAAACAAGAGGCACCTGTCTATGGATAAATCTCTTGGAACACCTTTAGTAGAAACAACAATAGAGGCTAATAACTGATACAGAGCATCTATCTAAGGATGAATTCCATCTCAGTCATTATACACACATAACAAATACAATTTCGGATATAGGGAGCATCTAATAAGGATGAATTCCTTGCATACAATCTAGAAATGTATTGGAAGCAATGCACATACATGGAAATATGAAATACAGGAAAACACAACTGAACATGGAACAACTTGATGAATCTCAGAAAACTCAGAAAATACTTTTCATTAATGCTTCCAAGAAAATGATAGAGCTACAAAAACCCAAGCACATAAGGCTTCTGAATGAAATATCCAACCCTTACTCATCCGTAGAGGCTACATTTATAGTGTCATGGGATCCCAAGACCAACCTCAAAATAGAGCCAATTTCAGTTACAAAAATTGGGAATCAATCCCGAATCATCATTGCAAATCCTAACAGCTTTAAGGTGGCACATTCTCCACGATTTGAACATAAATTGGGAAGTATGGAATAACATGCATGCTTGATTAAAACAGTAATGTGACGTCTGGGACACAATCTTGCTTGATTGAAAATGATGGTTCAGGGCACCTCCAATGGTTTTATACTGACTCAGACCGGCTTGTTCCTTTACCGCAGGGGTGGGGTAGCCCATACTCGTTGTAAATCCTATCTTTTCCAACTACACCCTAGTGTCTATCATCCCTGGGCATGCAGAATGTACTTGGTCCTCCCAAACTTCTCGGCCGCTTTCCACTGATATACTGTAGGTAATTTCAGAGTAGGCATCTCCTTCAACAACACCCGCATTTCCACATGGTCCCTATATGAAAAAATCGACAGTCATGCACACGTGGCCCTAAAAGTGAACACTATCGCGAACTCATCTGCCAACTTATCAACAATTGATTTTCCTGACAGAGACTGTTGCATGTCTATGAATTTGGAGTGGTCCAACCTGCATCGAATCAATTGGTCGTGATATTCTTTCTATGGCAACATGCCACCCTTATCCTTCCAGAAGAATGGTAGCCCCATTTTTACCAAAGGGTCAAACATTTTGATAAACACTTTGATCTCATGTGCCATGATACCAAACTTGGCCTTGACAGTTACTAAATTATGGTATTGAATTACCACCTTCATGGCCCAAGTGATGACAAAAATCCTGTCCCTTATGCCAGCCTTTCTGATATCCTCTTTTGTCATCCCATTTAGAAACTATATAGCATTTTTAGCATAGTCAACAAGTTTCTTATTTATCTTCTCTTTGACTACCGTAACAGTTTGCTTGGATGCATGTATAACCCTTTCTTTGTACAGAATGTAATCTAGGTAGGGTCTCAACTTTATGGCCTCTGATATGAGGGGATCCCATATTATGTGCTTTCCCCCCTAGACTATTGATTTCCATGTGACCTGTTGTACCAGTTTCTCATTCTTACTCTATAATTTTGCACACTTTGCTTCCCAGTTCTTTCTTTCACATTCTCTCTCCAATGCCAATCCCTCCAGGTTCTTGTTCTGGTGCTTCAACCCTGTCAACTCTAACTCCGTCAGACTTGCTTGTGTCAGGGATTGAACAATGGAAAACTCACAAGGTTCATTGATAGGGGGGAACAATTCCTTTTTCAAGTTCTTTCTCTTTCTATTGTAATTTTTTCTCCAGATTATCTACTTTGGCCTTGACGTCCTTCTCACTCTCCACTATCAAGGTCATATCCTTCTGCCATTGTTTCTCTTTCTCTATGAACTTCAGTAGCTGGGATTGGAAGTCTGTAATCTTACCATTCAATCTATCTTTCTCATTTTCTATATTTGATAGCTCTGAATCTTGGATCAACTGAGCAGCTGGAATCTTCATCTTTTTCTTTAGCAGTTGAATGGTATCTTCTTTCTCCTTTAACACCCTTTGTGTTCTAGCCCCTTTATCATCCTGGTTTTCAGCCAGAAACAAGTCTATCTAAAGCTTCTTGATTTGAGCCTGGTGGGCCCTATTCTCCACCTTCTCTTATCTCAGTTGATTTTCAACTCTACTCTTGCTAGTCTGTAGCTTGGATATCTTGAGAGTTGACTTCAGAAAATCAGTATGGATAATGTCCCCTGTCTGCTTATGGAGGTGGATCATATCTGGTACAAGGATGTCATCCAAATTAATCCTCATCTTAGCTACTGTGTTCCTAGAGGCTATAGACAGATTCAATGTATTATGTTTGTGATCTCTGACAAGAACTAGAGATACCTCCTGCCCACAAGCTTTCCTTACCTATGCAGACAACTTGAGAGATTCATCCATGGTGATGTCTTTTTTTTATTTTTATTTTCCCAATATCTCAGTCTTATACCTATATATGTTTGTTGAGCCTTCAGGTGTCTAGGAAAATTCATATTCTTGAACCTCAAAGGCAGGTCCTTTCACCTTTACTTGCTTCTTCTTTCCTTTCCCACCAGCTGACTGTACCAGCTTCCCTGCATTATCCAACTTTTGCTTCTTAGGTGTGTTGGTTGTGTCCTCCTCCTCTATGTCCATGACATCAGAGAAGTTCCTCTTGTTGGAATGCTCAGAGACACTGGAAAAAGGTGTGATCTTTTCTGCTACTGGGCCCAAGCTTGAAGTGCCAAGTGGAGGTGAGTTGTTTCCCTAAGTTGGAGAAGTAGATTCCTCTTCCATACCATCATCTAACTGCCTCTTCTCAGGGTATTCTAACCAATTTGCAGCCTCAAGAAGGCCTACCACCTCGTGGTGCTCAAAAGGCTTATTTTTGTTGGATTTCCTTCTGTTAGATATGATGTGATGGGGATCATAATTGATTGCATCCTTTGTAGGGAACCCCAACTCTCTAATAAGACTCTCTACTAGTGGGATAGCATCCTTGTTTTTTATGATAAATGGGCCTATGGTCCATGGAAATTTAATCTCTAAATACTTCCTGAAACTCAGGAAGTGTTAATTTTCCACTATCATCCTCTGTCTGATCAACTCTAAATCGAACACCGTGAGAGTCAAAAAGGTAGGCAGTCTGTAAGGTTTGTGGACAAATCCATATAGCCTGATTATTGTACCTTGTTCTGACAATAACCAATCTCCAATCCTATTTTCAAGGGAGGATTGCAAGGATTCCTTCATCTCAAGTAACACCCCGGGTAGTTGCTTTAGGAAGAAGGCACCATACACTCATGTCATCAAAAAGTTCATGAATTTGGTGTAATCATTTTTTATTTCTTCTGTGATCATCATTTCGAGAAGTTGAAGGCTCTCTTCCTTGAAACATAGAAACATTCTCAACAAGTAGGACTGGAATCTAAAGGTTCTAGTCCTAGGTAAATCCACTAGCTGAGAGTGAATATTCTCAACTAGGAACTTGTCAAACCTGAGATGAGAAACTTGGACTGAATGGTTGGGATCCTCTGAGTTGACTGGGCAGGTGCTTAGATTAAACATCAAACTCATCATGGGCTCTGTGACATATTTTTTGGCATCCATCCCTAAAAACTAACTCATGAGGGTTGTGATGCACTGTGTTTCTTGATTGAATTCACCAGCATCTACAGGGTAAGGGTAATTTTTTAGTTGGGTGTCGGGTTTGAAACAGGATTTAAAGAATGCATCTTTCTTTCCATAGTTGCCTCTCTAAAACACTGGATAATTCTTTCTTCATTGTATTCTTTAGCTTTCTGACTGAACTCTACAGGAACTGAGAATTTTTTTCTAATGATGAGGGGGTCGATCGGGCAAAGGAATTTAGACCTATAGGTTTCCATTATTACCTTCTCAGAAGCAGAGTAACTAGCGGCACACCAGTCGATGAATTCAAGGAAATTCAGGGTTTGGTTAGTGAAGAAAAGGTGGGAAAATGACATATAGACACCGTGCATATCAGTTCCCTGGTCCCTAAGTATATTCAATTTGTTCTTTATAGTTTCTATGGGTCCTTTCAGTAGTATGGTGTCGAAAATATCAGAATATTTGTCTTCAAAGAGTTCTTCGATTTTCTGGTATTCCAGGTTTTGGTCAGCTAACCCTTCTACCTCATCCATATTATATATGTTGTGTAATGTAGAAAAGTGTCCTACATGGTCCTTTGATAAGTAGGTTGATGGGGTTTTTCCTAGCTGGACGCTTTCTGCAGAGTCTTTCTCTTGCTTTCCAACGCACAGTAAAATACAAATGAACTAAATTCGTGTGTGTGTATCCTTTATATTATCCCTCTTTGTTATTCCTCTTACACCTTTTTTAGTGGAAACAACATCTCATCCATTCATTTTTCCTTCCTCCATCTTATTAATCTTGCACATTGATCTAGGAACAAAGATTCAATCTCATCAAAGAATAATCAACAAATACTCATGAAATGGTGTTAATCGGAACCGGAATTGGTTTTCTCTCTGTATATTTAATAAACAATGAATGGTTACAATACCAATGTCAAGAAATAGCTTGAATCAATGAGAAATTCGAATACCTAAGGAGGCAATTCGAAATCATGAGTGAGTCTAGCTTAACTGACTGTTAGCCATTCAATCACACTCAGTTAACCACTTGACCAAAACCCTAATTGACTCACCAAACCCTAACTGAAGTTGGAGTGTAATAAATGACTGGATCTCAACTAAAGGAGATCAAACACATGTCATAGCAAGCCAACCATCAAGTGCTAGTGCTCCATGACTTCAATGAACCCCGATGAGGTTAACTGAAGCTGAACTAACCATCAGAAGTTAGTGGAGGCGCCCTGTTGACTCCAGATCATTAAATAATAATAAATAATCATTAAATAATATATTTAATGAGAGGAGGCACCTTAACTGACTGGTTGAACTGATTGTAACCACCAGTTAGCAATTAGGTGCATTAATATCACTCATATCACCCCCGGAGTGCTCCAGTTAGCCTCCTTGACTTGTAGGAGAAGGCTAAGTTAGCCTCCTTGACTGTAGGTAGGCGTGGGTGTGACTGGATGATGGCAATTAATGCTCCACTGATGTTAATTAATGTCAATTATACTTAGGATAGTGGTTTAACTAGGCCAATTTGACAGAAAAGAGTGTGTATGATGGTAAATGTCTCCAACACCCCCCCTTAACCTATACTTAGGAAGAGTTAGAAAACATAGATGCATAAAAATGCAAGGGCCCCGGCAACTAAGGCCATAGGTCACCCTGTACAATGTTGAAACTGAAACAATGCTCAAAACAAACTAAGTGAGGAAAAGAGGGAAAACCCAGTGGGAAAAACCCCCCCTCAAGATAAACACTAAAAGTAGTATGCATCACCCTGATGAACTCACCCCCAACAGTGAATGGAGGTAAGTGAACTTCTTTTCTAAAAATCTCTTGGTGAAGATGTCTACAATCTGCTCATCAGTCGAGCAGTATTGCAGAATGATGGTCCTGTCACGCACTATCTCCCTGATGTAGTGCATGTGAATCTCTACATGCTTGGTCCTCTTCCTGGTAACTGGATCTGTGGATATCTTAATAGCACTCTGGTTGTCACAAAAGAGGTTAGTGGAAAAAGTACTACCAAGATCAAACTCTGAAAGAATGCCTTGCAACCAAACTACTTGGATGCAAGCATTCACCGCTCCTCGATACTCGGCCTCTACTAAAGATAGTGCTATGGCAGCCTGCTTTTTGCTTGAACATCAAATAGGGCCACCACCAAACATGAATACATATCCGGAAGTTGACTTTCGATCAATAGAATCACCCACCCAATCGAAATCTATGTATCCAACTAGCTCTAGCTCAGAGTCTGCAGCATAGTGAATGTCGTAGGTCCTGGTTGCCTGAATGTACTGGAGGATCCTCTTGGCTGCTTTCCAATGAAGATAATGAGGCTGCTTCATGTATCTTGATACATCAATCATTCCATAACAACTATCATTCCTAGAATGTTTCAAGTACAACAAGCTACCAATCAGTTGTCGATAAATAGTGAAGTCCATGGGAGGTGTGTGTTTTCCTTCTTCAAGGATGATCCCTGAAAGGAAAGGGAATGGTGCAGGCCTACATTCAGCCATTTTAAACTTGACTAATAGGTATGAAATGTATTTGGACTGAGTGACCATAATCCCATCATAATTTTTCTCGATTTCAAGCCCTAAAAATTGTTTTAGAAGCCCCAAATCACTCATTTCAAAGGCATTGTGGAGAGCAGTTTTGATGGCTGAAATGGAGGAAACTGTGCTACCTGTGATCAGTAATTCATCAACATATAAAAAATGATAATTATATGACCATCATTCTGCTGTAAATACACATTTGGATCTGATCTACATCTCTGAAAGTTTTGCAAGAGAAGGAAGGCATCCATCTTGGAATACCACTCTCTTGGGGCCTATTTTAACCTGTATAGTGACTTCTTTAGCTTGCAAACCAAATATAGATAAATGATGTATCCCTCAAGATGCTTCATGTATATCTCCTCATGAATATATCCATGCATAAATGCTGACATAACATCCATGTGATGCACCTCCCAGTGCTTGGATGCTGAAATAGCCAAAACAAGGCGGATGGAGTCCATTTTTGCAACCGGTGCAAAGGTCTCATGGTAGTCCACTCCTTGGACCTGAGAGAAAACTTTTGCTACCAGCCTTGCCTTATATTTTCAGGTTCTTCCATCATCATCAACCTTTTTCTGAAACACCCACTTGCATTGAACCAATTTCCTTCCCATAGGAAGAGAAACTAGCTCCCAAGTAGTATTTTTCTTAAGAGAATTCATCTCTTCATCCATGGCAACTTGCCATCTCGGATCATTCCGAGCATGGTAGTAGGATTTTGGATCTGAACTAATCATCAAATATCAAAATTAAGACAGAAAAATATCAGAACAAGAGAGTGCAATACCTGGTCTTTGGAAATCAGACCCGGTTCTCCTTGGATCATCCGGATTTCCAATGTTGTCTCCTGCGGAGGAGAGTGTCTGTTGGGCCCATGTAGGAAGATGATTTTTCACTTCAGGTTCTGATTCAGAATCTGATGATTGCTGTACACTGATATCATAAATCAAAGGATCCAAATCAGGGTCATCACCCCCAATTTCATCATCCAAATATTCAGTGGAATAGGAAGTAAATTCAGCAGTTTTCTCCTTCACTAGTTCCACCTCCTGAAGAGGCCCATCGAACTTGACACTTCTCTCGACGATGATATTTTTGGTCTTGATATCTAGCAGCTTGAATCCTTTATATTCATAGGATACCCAATAAATAGACATTCTGTGCTCTGCGGTTGTAAAGCCCTTCTTTTATCAAGTGGAATCCGGGCCCATGCAGTGGACCCAAACACCCGTAGGTTCGACACATCTGGCTTGTGTCCGAAGTATGCTTCGAAATGAGTCTTTCCTTTCACAAATTAATGTGGCACCCTATTCTTAATGTATTTTTTAGCATGCATGGCTTCATCCCACAAATTTGCATCAAGTTTCTTTGACTCCAACATACAGGTGGTCATCTCCTTGAGAGACCGGTTCTTCCTTTCCGCTACTTCGTTCTGCTGGGGAGTGTAGGGAATTGAATGCTGGACATGAATACCACTTTGGGATAATATGTACAGCAACTCATTACTGGCATACTCCCCTCCATTATCATATCTCAAGATCTTGATCTTAATCCTAGAGGCATTTTCGATCAAGGCCTTCAATTCAGAAAAATTTTCACATACTTCTGATTTCTTTTTGAGAAAGAAAACCCATGTATACCTTGAAAAATCATTAATAAAAGTAAGGAGCTACCTTGATCCATTGATGTATGTGACTGACATCAAACCACTGATATCAGAATGTATCAACCCCAATATGCTTGTAACTCGGTTTTCCTTCCCCCGATCAAACTTGTGCTCAGGGTGTTTTCCAATCACACAGCCCTTGTAGACTCCCGTGGTTGCCTTGATGACCGGAAGGCCTTCAACCATGGAGTTTTTCTGTAATTGCTGCAAATATTTGAAATTAAGATGGCCAAACCTCTCATGCCACAGCCTACTAACCTCATTTCCATGAGTTAGCAGAGTGCTGGGCTTTGCATCCGCAACAAAGTGAGAGAACTCATAGGCTTTTGCATTATGGTTTGCAAGGCCTTTAGCAATGAGTTTCCCGGATGCAATTTCTGTTATCTCAACATCAGTTGGGCTGAAAGATACTCTCTTAGGCATTCCTATATGTGTCATATGATAGACACTAAGGAGATTTACTACTAGAGATGGTACATATAAAACATTAGAGAAAAAATCATTTTCTAGATCTATAGTACCTTGTCCTTCAGAAATAATGGTGGAGTCATCTCCCATGTGGATGGGGATGGATTTTCCGGTCTCCAAGGATGAAAAGGAGTCTTTTTCTGCCATCATGTGATTTGAATCTCCACTATCAATCAGCAGTGCTTTGGACTTCGAAGTGCTTTCCATGAGGGCATGACCTTTCTCATGCTGTGGTTCCCGATCTTGGTGATCTCTCCTCCGAAAGCTCTCCGGAAGATTGATGTGATTCCTCTCAAGGAGAGAGGTTGCTTCATCAATATTTTTCTTCATGCAGGCATGTTCAGGGTGAAAACCCTTCCTGTAGTAAGAACACCTGACTTTTTCTTTCCCATTGTGCCCTTTTCCTTTGTTCTTCCTTGAGCCAGAAGATTCATCATGCTGCTGGTTTTCAATTCTAGGCTTGGGAGCATCACATTTAGTTTTCTAATTTTTCTGCTGCTTTCCTTTACCCTTCAGATCTTTGGGCCCTGAGACATGGAGGGCTTGATCACGAGAAGATCGGATGATCCCCATCTATAAAAGCTTGTCATGTTCATTAGTTAGGGACTCAATGAAGGCATTGAGTGTAGGCATCTTCCATCCGGGAGTTGTGAGCTTCCCTCTTCCATCCGGGAGTTGTGAGCTTCCCCACACGGAATGTAGAAACAAAAACTAAATAATCAGCCCCAAGTTTGGAGAGGATGGCAAGGATGAGCTGATCATCCTCCTTCTCCACTTTTCATTGCTTCAAGAGTAAAACAGTATGCTTGAGCTTTGTAAAGAAATCATTCAGAGTCTCGAAATTGGAAGGTTGGAGAGACATGAGTTCATTTTCGAGTTGGTAAACTCTCAAGTCATCATGCTTTCCATATAGATATTTCAATTTGTCCCATATTTCTTTCGGTGTCTTCAGATCCGTAAGATGGAAGAGAAGGTATTCAAAAATAGAGAGGCACAAGAAACCAAAGGCTTCATCCTTCTTGTTTAAGAATCTTGATTTTTCTATGGCGGATCCAGGTTCAACTTCAGTGTCCATGGCGACTCTATGGAGTCCTTTGGAGTGCAACTAAATCTCCATTTTATTTTTCCATTCGTGGAAATTGTATGGATTCAAGAGATCTACTGAGGAGGCCATCTAGATATGCTGTAGCGAATGCTTCACTTGTAGAAACCTGAAAATCAAAACAGAAAGGGAAAAATAAGATCAGATAGCCTGCACATTCTAGGATTTCATCACACCCAGCATAGTCAATCAAGCAAGCTTGATCAACAAGTTCTTTACTTGGGATATTGAGTGGTAAGCCTTGGCTTCTGGTGCAGTGCTGGAATTTTGAGCTATTGCTCACTTTTCATGGAGAAATCTGTCAAAAAGCTTGTTTTTTAGAGATAGTTCGTTGTCCCGCCATAAGCTCTGATACCATATTAATCTTGCACATTGATTTATGAACAAAGAATCAATCTCATCAAAGAATGATCTACAAATACTCATGAAATGGTGTTAATCAGAACCGGAATTGGTTTCCTCTCTGTATATTTAATAAACAATGAATGGTTACAATACCAATGTCAAGCAATAGCTTGAATCAATGAGAAATTTGAATACCTAAGGAGGCAATTCAAAATCATGAGTGAGTCTGGCTTAATTGACTATCATCCATTCAATCACACTTAGTTAAACACTTGACCAAAACCCTAATTGACTCACCAAACCCTAACTGAAATTGGAGTGTAATAAATGACTAAATCTCAACTAAAGGAGATCAAACACATGTCATAGCAAGCCAACCATCAAGTGCTAGTTCTCCATGACTTCAATGAACCTCGATGAGGTTAACTGAAGTTGAATTGACCATCAGAAGTTGGTGGAGGTGCCCTGTTGACTCCAGATCATTAAATAATAATAAATAATCATTAAATAATATATTTAATGAGAGGAGGTGCCTTAACTGACTCGTTGAACTGATTGTAACCACCAGTTAGCAATTAGGTGCATTAATATCACTCAGATCAGCCCCAGAGTGCTCTAGTTAGCCTCCTTTACTTGTAGGAGAAGGCTAAGTTAGCCTCCTTGACTATAGGTAGGCGTGGGTGTGACTAGATGATGGCAATTAATGCTCCACTAATGTCATTTAATTTCAATTATACTTAGGATAGTGGTTTAACTAGGCTAATTTGACCAAAAAGAGTGTGTATGATGGTAAATGTCTCCAACACATCTTGGATCGTCAATCTAGATTCCTTTCGACCCCATCTATCTTTTCTTTTTTATATCATCCTCCTTATTTTGCTTGCATCTTTCCTCAACGGAATATGCCTCCCCCATCGATCTTAACCGTATCTTCATAATCGTCGTCGTATCGTGCATCTCCCACCACATTTCGCTGAATCTGACAATTCCTATCTGGTGTGCACCTTCCAGCAGTAGAATCCATCATTGTTGTAGATCCAAAATTGGGAGTTGATCCTGGCCATCAAAACCTGATACCCCTATCGAATTTTGGCTATTTGAGGAAAAGGTTTTTGCGGGCATGTTGTGGGAGCAGAATCAACCTTTGTCATATATCTTGAGAGGGCGTAGATCTGGGTCGTTGGAACCTATGGCCCCTACCAAATTTCGTTGAATTCAAAATCTGATTGCAACGTGCAAGTCGGACTGGTGAAATCCATCTCCGCCATAGATCTGATACCAAGGGTAATCTGGGTCGTTGAAACTTGTGGCCTCTACCTGATTCCACGAAGTTGGAGATTTCGTTTTCTCCGTGCATGTTGGATTTGTGGAATCAATCTCCATCATATATTCATTCTCCAATTAGATCTCCTCCGTCAAAACATGCATACCTTTAAGCAATTCTGCAAATTTGGAAAATTTCCTTAGTCCGTGCAGGTTGACCTAGCGAAATCAATTTCCACCGTGGATCTTATTCCTTCCTATATCTACATCATTGGAATGTGTGAGCTTCAATTTATTTCGCAAATTTGAGAAATTTATTCCTCCTTGCATGTTAAAACATCATAATTTTTCAGGGCCATAGATATATCTTCATCTATCCATCTAATGGCTAATCTTGCTTATAAGTTAACATGTTTCCACCCTTACCAAAATTCCTCAAGCCTTTACATCTTACCTTGGAAGAACTATTAACATCCATTGATCTTCTCCGCTTATGCACATTTGCAATGGTTCAAATCTATAATTATTTTCAATTATTTTGCATTTCCAACTTATAGATGATCCTTCAAAACACCTACAGAACCTCATTAACATCCTTCAAGGTCCTATGATAAGAAATTTTTAGACCTTATTCATCCTTTCACTGTCCTAATCCCTTGCCTACCACTTAGCCCAAAAATAGTACTAACACAATTGAGAAAATCTTCAAATTTAGCATAGGTGCTAACAGCGGCTCCAACTCAGGGATAATATCATCCCTGTGAGGTAGAAAATAACCACGTACACCAAGTTCTTGATCCATTGGGTTGTTCCCAAGCTTTCCTGAAATCCTCAAAATTTATTCTAGTGCGTGTAACTTCAAATTTTCCTAAAAAGAAAACCAAATGACGCTAAAAGTCTGTCAGAGAGTTTTCCACACATGCAACATTAAAAATAAATGGTATATACAATGACATGGAACTGAAATTACTTTACAGAAAGTAGTGATTGAGGAGCCTCCCATTTATAGGAGCTCCAGATACCAAACCACCCTCCATCTCTTCCAATATGTAGGCATTCTTTCCTCTGAAAGCTACAATTTTGTAAGGCCCCTTCCATAGGTGATCAAATTTTCCATGCTTCCCCTTCTCTTCATGGGGTGCATCCCATTGTAACACTACATCCCCCATATGGAAATCATCGGGTTTTGTCCTTCTATCGAAGATCTCTTTTATCTTGTCCTAAAATTTCTAAGTTCTATCCAAAAATTTCTCCCTTTGTTAGTGTAGCTCAACTAGTTGATACATCCTTCTCTGGGTCAACTGGTTTTCAGCATCTTATTCTTGCAACAATATCATCACTGGAAAGCTCAGGGAACTAGGAAATATTACCTCCAAGCCATAGACCAACTGAAATGGAGAGGGTCCAATAGATTTCTTTACACTAATTATGTCAGCCCACAAAGCATGGGTCAGCTTTGTGTGCCAATCTTTTTTATTGTCTTGCAATAGCTTTTTAATGATCCGTATTAGACTCTTGTTCGAAGATTCTGCCAACCCATTTCCCTACGGGTAATAGGTCGTGGAATGCCCCAGCTGTATGTGGTATTTGAAACAAAATTCGACCATATTTTTTTACTTGAATGCAGTAGCATTGTCGGTGATCATCTTTCTAAGGACCCCAAACCTTGACAAGATGTGCTCCTCCAGAAATTGCATAATCATTGTCTCAGTGGCATGTCTAGTTGGGATGGCCTCAATCCACTTAGTGAAGTAATATGTGGTAGTCAGGATCCACTTGTGCTGCCCTGAGGAAGATGGGTTTATCTCTCCAATGAAATCTAGTCCCCATTGCTGGAAGGGGGCCTCAACATGTATGGGATTTAGAGGAAATGGTAGAATCTTCCTACTCCCTTCAAAGATCTGACACTTATGGAAAGAAGCAACCTCTTTGTGGGTATCAGAAAAGATACCGGGCCAATAAAATCCTTCCCTAGTGATATTTTTCAAAGTGGCCTTCCAATAATTATGACCTCCACATTCTCCTGCATGGAATTCTTCAATCAGCTTCTTCACCTCCTGCTCATTTACACGGTTCAATAGAACCCCTCCTAGTTCTTTCCAGTACAATTTTCCATTTAATATGCAAAACCTTGATACTCTCTATTTGAGAAACCTGGCCCTTGTTCTGTCCATACCCTGTGGAGATTCCAGATGTTGTAACACGAAGATGATGTTAGTGTACCATGGGGATGACAGGAAGTGCTCAGCTACTTGGGGATCTAGCTATCCCTTAGGATTTTTCTCTTCTACTGAAAATTTTGCAATCATGTGTAGGATGAGAGCATCACAGTTAGACTGGGCCATGAGTTTGTCTAGTCCTTGGCCTTTAATCATCTTGGTGGGATTAATCTCCAAGTCATATTCAAGTAGGACCGCTATCCATTTTCCCATCCTACCTTTGGGATCTGGTTGGGTTAGGATATCCTTCACCGCACTAGTGGGGACATGGAAAATAATGTGAGAGTGCAAGATGTACACTCAAAACTCCTTCAATTATTGCACAAGAGAATAATCCTGCTTATCTAGGATGTTGTATTTCAAAGGAGCATCTCTAAGGTTTTTCTGTAAAAAGAAATGGGTTTCTTTTGTCCCTCGTGATTCTTTTGTAGCAATACCCCTGCCATTGTGTTCTCTGAAGAAAAAGAGAATATGAGGAAATCTTTAGAGAAATTAGGGCTTGTCAGTACAGGGGCATTGGAAATAGCCTTCTTCATATCTTCAAAGAATTGTTTTGCTTCAGGTGTCCACTTGATCTCTTTCTCCTTTCCCAACATGTTAGTTATAGAACTTACTATTTCATCAAAGGAAGCAATGAACCTTCTCAGAAAATTTACCTTCCCCATGAAGGACTGAACCTCAACCTTATTCTGAGGGAGCTCAATTTTACAAATTGCCTCAACTCTCTTTGGGTATATTTTGATGCCTTCTTGAGAAATTATGTGCCCCAACAGCTTCCCTTCCTCCATGGCAAAGAATGACTTCTTTGGATTTAGAGAAATGCTGAATTTTTTGCACTTTCTGAACATTCTTAGTAGGTGTGCAACGTGTTCCTCATCAGACTTTTAAAAGACAGTGATGTCATCTAAATAGATAACCAACATCTTGTCCTTTTTTTCAGCAAAATCTATGTACATGGCCCGTTGAAGGTTGCCCATACATTCATGAGTCTAAATGGCATTTTTGCATACATAAAAGTGCCCCGGGGTATGATGAAAGTCGTCTTCTCTTGGTATTATGGGTACACCATGATCTGATTGTAGCCCTTGAAGCCATCCAAAGTGGAGATCCTTTGGGAGCCCACTACCCTCTGCAAAATGTTATCCATATTAGGGAGAGGATAATGATCTTCTAAAGAAACTTTGTTCATATTTCTGAAATCAATGCATATCCTTATCTCTCTGTTCTTCTTCCTTACTGGGACCAAGTTGGCCACCCACCTTGAGAATCTAAGGGCCACAATGATTTTTTCCTCAAATAGTTTCTTTATTCCTTTTTCCACAAGGGGTATAATCTTGGGGTTCATTATCCTTAGCTTTTGTTTAAAGGGAATCTCATCATTTTTTATTGGTATAATTTGTTGGATTATACTTGTGTCATAAGGCTTGGGATCACTGTAGCTCCAAGCAAAAACATCTAAGTATTCTTTCATCAATGAGATGTATTTATGCTTCGCCTCAGGTGAGAGGGTTCTTGATATTTTCATGACCTTGGGATGATCTTATGTCCCAATATTAACATTCTCATAGCTTGGGACAAGTTTAGGCTCCTTGGAAACATCATTTGAGTCGAAGAGCTTTTCCAAATGAACTAAACCCCTGGGAATAGAGTTACCTTTGAGCTGTAGGATTTCATTTCCACAGAGATTGTTTAGATGTGTTTGTTGTCCTTAGGCCTCCTTCAACTCTGGCCCACAAGCTTCCTCGTTTTCGCCACCATCAGCACTTTCAACAGGAATAACGTCCTCATCCCGTGGCACTTCTTTGGGAGCAGAAATCTGGCTTTGCAAGGGTTCCTGAGTGGGAGTATCCTCCTCTAGAATCCCATTCTCTTCATCAATAGTCAATCCATAAAACTCCCCAGTGAGAGTGAGGAACTTCTAGATTTGCTTGTCATCTTCAAACACCTACCAAATTTTGACATTATAAGGGACAGAGGGCCTGTTCCTAACTTCAATATCACATTTGATATTGGGATGTAAGGGGGTATTGAAAACAGTAGCAAATGTGGCCAAAGAATCAGCCAGGCAATTTTGTAATCTGGGGATCATATTAAAATTGCTTTCTTCAAAACATTCTATCAGGTCCTGGGTAGCATTTTTGTAGCTTCTCATCCTGGGATGTCTTACATTTGTTTAATTACCAACTCGAAGTCCCCATGTATCACCACCCTCCTGACTTGGAAATCCTTCAAGATATGAATTTCTAACATCATAGCCTCATATTCTGCCTCACTATTTGTGCAATCGAAGACAAGTTTGTAGGACTAATTTAAATCTCTAGCTTCTACCCCCTCTCTGCATGATTCCCCATCAAAACTTACATTCCACACTCCCTATAGCTCTTTCTGAGTGGGCACAAAGGCTACGTTCTATGAATTGAAACTATCTTTGCCTCCTTCTATGAAGAAAATAGCAGATCCCATTCCAGTTTCAAGTGAATATATGAGGTGGTTGTGTGGCCTCTCAGCACTGGTCACCATGTATGCCAAATTTTACTCCCAAAATATCCTTCTCTGCACCCCAAAGACTAGTATTCTGGCATAGGACATGTCCATTTGGATTGTGCCCTTGAGTTTGGCCACCCAAGACCTTGATAGCATCATCCCAAACTTTGGGGGGATGTCAGCCACAACCACATCCATGAAAAGGGTTTTGGAAGGGATCTAAGCCAAAGAAATGACCAAATATTTGATCAATCCTAGGCACTTGACCTTGTTGGAATCAAAGGAGAAAAGTTCCTTGTATGGTCTGGTCACTTCCAATCCTATTTTTTCCTTGATCATCATGGGCATGAGATTATGCGAGGCTCTGGAATCAAGAATGGAATTGTGTAGAATGTCATTGTGAATATTCAGACTGACATAGAAGGGAGGAATTTCTTCATTGGATGATTCATCTACATGGAGTCTGAACATGATTGTGGGAATATCATCTTGGAGGTTCAGAGAATACGGCATTTCGGATACTTTTCTTGGAGGCTTCCACACTGTGGCAATATTGGAATGATATTCATAGTTTTTTAACAATTCAGTGAGAGGTATAAAGATTTTGATCTTAGTGATTTCAGCCTCCAAACTTAAAGAGGTCTGCCCCTAATCTCAGCTCCTTGGATTATCCTCCTTCCTTTCTTTGTGCTTTCTTTCCCTTTGGGTTTTGTTACATTCTTGGAGGTATCCTTAGGGGGTGTATCATTTTTGGGCCTACTTGCAGAGGCTTTGTTTCTTACTTCTTTATTTTTTACTACAAGAAAATATTTGTTCCTCAAACCAATATATCTTTGCAAATCCATGATAGCAAGTTGATATCCTTTCCCGAAGTCCTATGTCTCCTCTGCAGGAATCTCTCCCCTTTCCAGATAAGAATTATTGTTTTCTTCTTTGGTCAAAAAGGTGGAGGGCGAGTCAGTGTCCAACTGATGGATTTCATCCTCGGCTTGATTTTAACAATCCTCTTCCACATAATTTTCCTGAAATGGAGGCCTAACAGGTGGATCGGGAGGGTTTCGATGGTCTCTCTTCCTGTTCTAGATAATTTGTGGCCTTCTATCATTCTGGTCTGTATTCTGCTACTCTTGATTTTCCATGGGAGGTGGTCTACCATCCAAATAGAGTCTCTCCATCAACCTTTCCATGGCTCTCATCATTGTATCAATTCTGGCCTCTTGTGAGCTAGAGGAGGAAGTATGTTCAGGCTCTTTATCCTTTCTTCTATATCCCTCATCTCTCCTCCAGTATCCCTCATCCCTCTTCTTCTTTCTGGAAATAGAAAGGTTCACCTCTACTTCTATGGAATCCTTCATCATATCTGCCAAGGAGGCTGATCTTCTTTTGCTTAGCAACAGGGTGAAATCACTATCAAAGGCTTCGAAATATTGTTACGGAGAGAAATTCCTATGGCTTGGGGTACCACAACAAACAGCTTGACTCCAGAAATCAATCCTTTCCAATATCCAATAGAAATTAAATGTCTAACACTAAAGGATCATACCTCGTACCTTATTCTGGACGTTTGAAGTAGATCCCCGTTGAGCTTTCCGATCTTCAGCTTGAATTGATCTGTTACTTCCTCAACAACAATTAAACAATACAAGCCGCTACCTTATTCTGGACGTTTGAAGTAGATCCCCGTTGAGATTTCCTATCTTCAGCTTGAATTGATCTGTTACTTCCTCAACAACAATTAAACAATACAAGCATTCTATATATCATGGTGTTAGATCTATTCTAGCATATATAATCAATAATGTAAAAGCATTTGACATTATCCCATGGATAAAATATTCATTCAAACACACATTATTGGACAGGAAAAGATATTTCTATTAATATAAATCAGAGATTACAAGAAACAACCTCTGACAGTACGTCTACGAACCGGAGAAACTGAATTCCCCCACTTGGGCCTCCACCACTTCAATCCTCCATCTCTCGATAGCAAGCTCACAAGCAAAAGGCAAGCTTGGGAAGAACACAAAAGTGCTCCAAGGGACAAAGGGATGCAGACTCAAGCATAAGTTCCGGCAACAATGGACTATAGTTTCTTTGCTCTCAATTCTCTCTTATGCCTTCAATGTACCAAGGGGTTCCTTATATAGCTTTTCAAAGGGGTAATGAAAGGTCGAATCCGAGCGATCTCAAGGCATATGGAAGGCCAGGAGTCAAATGAGTCGGATCCATGTCAAGGAAAACTCCAAAAGGATTTGGATTATGCACACATACCAATGTACATGGTTTTAGTGATCAAACCCGCGTATATACGCGCTTATAGGTTTAAAAGTCGCGTATATCATTTTTCATATTCTTTTAGGGATGATCAAGGAAACATCAAAGGACAAAAAGTGGTCCATAGGGTCTAAGGAGACTGCAGCGGGATAGGGGAAGGCCATACAAAGTGTGATTCACCTAGAGTGGTGAAATCCGCTATAACAGATGCCCCCTAATGTGTGAGGTCAGAGGGGTCATACGATGGCCGAAATACATTATAAGTCCATCCCAGAAGTGGAGTGATGAAGGATCCCAAATGGAAGACCAGCCACCCAATCAGCATAGTACAATAATACAACTCTGCATACAACTGCAAATACATATAGCAGTCTCGGATACATAAGAGTACAATGGCCATGAATAGGCATGATACATGATATCACATATGTGGTCATCGCCACATACAATATACATAGATCAGAATATCCATGATGAAGATATACAAAGGACCATGATCTCCAAAATGGCTGAAGATATGCAATAGATCAAGATCTCCATAGTGGCTGGAAATATCTAACATATATTGGAATCAAGTCACAAGAGATGAAATCTCATTGACACTGGCACGATCAAGGAGGTAGCATATAAGAGATGCCACCAATATGGAAAGTCTTCTACACAAACAGCTACGAGTACATGTCCTACTATGCGAATAGAGGTGTCGAGGTCGAACATAGTAGTCCATCGTCTGATTACCGGTCATTAATGTATACCGTTAACAGATGCGAGATTACCTACTGATAATGACAATGGGAATCAAGGTACTAGAGTGCAAACTAACAAGTGTGAATAAATGTGTTGAGGTCGAACACTTGAGAAGATCCATCGATCAGGGGACATTGATGTATTCCTAAGAAACTATCAATGGCGAGAGAACCTGCCACTGATGACTGCAAGTCTCAAGGCACTCAAAATGACTCTAGACTCCAATCCCAGAATAAATGATCTGAAGTCGATGGGATGAAATCCGCTGGAAGGAGGGCATTAAGGCATCCCCCATCATCCAACACGAGGTACTCAGCAAAGTTGCTTAATGTGGAAGGACTCGATCATAAAGTCCACGAACCAGTAACTGTACCAGGAATGGCCGACATGCAAATTCAAGATAACTGAGGAATGGCCGACTCAGGTTTCAACTTCCTTCAAACCAGAGCATAACGGCGTATGGTGACTGAATGAAGGCAGCATAGAATCGATATACAAACTGGGACATCTCTGTGACATAGGAGGCATCAACAGAGGCTCCATAGGGACTGGAAGCTTAACCAGTCAGTGGAGATAAACTCAGATAAACGAGTACAGCTCCTAAAGTCAAACTATAACCCAACCAATGGATGTGATATACAGTGCTCTGTTTGAAGGCGACACGACTCAACAGCTGCCAAAGATAACATCTTTCCTTATCCGGATTTTTGGTTTTTTTATTTTTTTGGACTTTTTCAGTTATTTGAAAAGCTTGAAAAAAGAATAAACTAGCTTTATAGTTACAAACTAGGAGGAGAAGAGTGTCACAAGGGCAAACAAACTAGTTCAAAGCAGTGGAACATACCTATGCTCAATGCAAGGATACATGTGTAGGATATTGACACTCGAGGGAAAATCCCCTCTCGGTAAAAAGGGAATCAAGCTGCGAAGGATATAAAAAATGGCTCTGCATGGCTAGATATGAGACAAGCTCGGGCTATATGGCTAAAACGCAATGTCAAGGGAGCCGGCATAAAGCTCAATAAGGCAGGCAAAGCTCATGATAATGCATTCACAACTTGACATGAGGGAGTCCTGATGGGAATAGGCCAACATAAGATCAAGAGGAGTATGAGGCTCTTGCGAAATGTCATGGCAGTACTATACAACAGACTCCCACACCCTAAAGGAGAAACCATCAGCATGGGCACCAAATTCAAATAAGGCGCTAACTAGGGTACCCATGTAAGGTGAAGCTCTACCACTCGTATCATGCCACTTCTAAAGCAACAAGAAGGTTTCGTGACATAATAGAGTAGGTTCATACCTAAGGTCATGGTAATATGGTCACAAGGTCATTCAAAATGCAAATGGTGGCGAAAACTAACCTATATGCCAGTTTAGACATGATACCTGAGATCAGAACGAACAGGTCAATCCAACGGCTGAAACGGCACTGAAAAAGGTCTTCTACAACACCAATTATGTCAAAAACGGTCCAAAATGGTTAGAAAATGTCGAAACTATAGGAAAGGGGGAAAAAAATTTCAAATATTTGAAAATTTTTCTATAAATAGTAAAAAATATAAATCATTTGAAACTTTTACCCATTTGAGCTCTGATTTTCAACTGCAAATTCCAGGAGATCCAGCCGGCGGAATTCACAACCGTTTCTTCCAGGTATTTACTCATACTCTCCTCTTGCATTTTGACATAAGTTTTATAGATTTTCATGGTCAAATGAATTTTTTAGGCCATCCCAAAATGAGCGTTGCGGCCCATGCGAAAATCGAGTCTTTTTCCGTGTATAGGGATGGATATACGCGGAAAACACCCTCAAACCCGCATACATACACGGTTGTTTTCAAAACAGTCGCATATGAGGCCGCGCATATGATTTTTCACTAAACTAATGGGCAAATTTCCAATTTATTTTGCAGGATGGTGCTAGAATGGAGAGAGCGTGAGCAAGGTGAAGTAGAGGAAGCAGTAAGGGCCGACTTAATGGCTCAACAAGCTCTTTGCGCATGTGGACTCTACAAGTTTTGGTGTCTTGGTGGTTTGAGGGCCAAACCAAGACTACTACAGATGCTACTAGACTATTGGGATCCAGACTCGGAGTCCTTTCATATTTATGGGATGTCCCTCACCATAGAGGTGGAGGACATATACTTTATCACAGGGATTTCTAGACGAGGGGAGGTGGTGAACCTTCGTTCCCGTGGTGGGCCAGGGGGTGGCCTGACTATCGACGAGTACATTGTAGTGTACTATTATCCAGACACCGAGAAGGTGGGGAGTCAGGTCCCTACCAATGCTATACAGGTGCTGGGCCTAAAGGCCATATTATTGACACTGGGCAGGATAGCCGACTTAGCATCACTCCACCAGGCCTCGCGACCTCTGATGTTCTATGCAGTGGAGTGCATGAGACCCACAATCTATGACTGGAGTACTACACTACTGAGCAACATGAAACACCAGCTCAGTGAGTGTAAGGCAGGCAGGGTGCAGAACTTCGGGTTCAACAGTATCTTGAGCACATTTTTCTTCGAGCATGTTCTAGGATTGAGCCCTAGAGTGGATGTTCCTCTCCACAAGGTTCGAGATCCGGCCCAACGGCGTTGGGCAGATGCTATGCACAGACTGGGGGGTGGTAGGGTGGCCAACCCATATCCAGCTAACTTCTTTCCATGGTGGTGATGACAGATAGTTACCATTGATGAATACCCCTATGCAGGGATAGATTTCCGGGGGGATCTGGACATGCCATTGCCACCAGGATCGGCATACGGCGATATAGGTAACGAATCTCGACCCTCACTCTTTTTTAAATTTTTTGAGTTATTGAATTTTATTTTTTTTTGTATTTTCTTGATTTTATGGAAGCAAAAAGACATGTTTTTACGCGACAACACATAGTGACATCTACCATTTGTGTGCGGATGTGGGACCATGGTGGCCAGAGGGCTTCCCTTGTCATAGACAGAGGGGAAGAGGAGATGACATCACGGGTGTGGATGTGGAACGAACGCTCCAGAGCATTCATACCAACTTTGTGAGACTGACTCATAGAGTTCCCATGGTGCAAGTCGAGGAATTGCCTAAGGCCATGCAGTGGCAGGTGGTGGGTGTACCACATGCATGGGTGCGTTTATTTCGACGGCTAGCTACAGCCGTAGTGACGTTCCATGATCACAACCCTCCTCCTCCTGCACATGATTAGACACCTAGGAGTGTATACATTTTGTACGACCGTGTATTATATGATGGTGGCTTAAAAAGCCCCAATTTTGTATCATGACACTATGTATTATCACATTTTTTATGTATAAAAAGTTTTATGGTGATCGATTTATTTATTTACATGTGTAAAAATTGTGTTTGTGATTAATTTATTATGAATGGAACAAATGCCAATCTAACACGTAGTTAGCATAAGAGTCAGCAACTTGATTATTATTTCTTGGAATGTGTATATATGTTATATTGTCAAATTGCCATTCTAACAATCTCACACGTAAGAATCTTCTCAATAACATTGGATCTCTAACATGGTACAAACCATTGAGCTGTGACACTACTAACTCCGAATCAAGACGTACTTCAAGAGATAGAACGTCATGTAGAATGGCATCCCGTAGAAGCTCAATAACGGTGCTATATTCAACAACATTGATGGAAGATGGTTGTAGACATACACCTCCTGAAGACAGTACCTGACCCATAGGAGTATAAATCACCCAAGCAACAGAGGCTGAGTGTTGAGTGTGATGGCTTGCACCATCCGCGAATCCTATGTAGGTGGAAGATTCAATTGACATCTGCCAAAAGAAATGGAAACTAATCACAAACCCGATCACGATAAGAAAAAGACCTAACTATGCAAAGTTGTACAATAATATACAACAAGCAGCCTTGGCTAAAGATTATGCATAGTATTTTTTAAGATAGAGCCCATTTCTAGGCTCCGCCAAAGTTGTTCCTTCGTAATGCACTAACTCATAGGCACCCTTCTCTAACACACGCTTGACCACGTAAGGACCACACCACATTGGATTGAATTTCCCATCCCCCAAGGGTTCTTTCGGTTGATCCCACAAAAGGACCAAGTCTCCTTCACTAAACACTCTTGGATGGACAGATTTATTGTACTGGACCTTAACATGACGCTTATTAACCTCTAGAGACACCAAGGCATCCCGACGCTGCTCATCGAGTTGCTCAAGGTGAACCAAACGCTCCTCCAAAGGTGAAGTGTCTGGTAAGAGTTCCACAGCTAGCTTCAACGAAGGAATTTCGCATTCAACCGGCAATATCGACTCCACTCCATGTACAAGCTGATATGGAGAAAAACCAGTGGTAGTCTTAACCGCGATTCGATATGCCCACAAAGTAGGATATAACATAATGTGCCAATTATTCTTTCTTTGTGCGATGGTTCGTTGGAGAATGGATTTGAGTGATTTATTCACTGCCTCTACCTATCCATTCGCTTGGGGGTAGTAAGAAGAGGAGTGCTCTTGCTTATACCCTAAATTCGATGCCAACTCTTCCATCATAAGTTCTGAAAGTGTGAGCCATGGTCAGTGACAAGCTCTTTCGGAATCCCAAACCGAGTAATAATTTTGGTTGAATACAAAGTGAGCGGTTGTCTCACCGTCGAATTTTACTGTAGGCATAGCCTCAGCCCATTTCATGAAATAATCAACAGCCACTATAATGTGATGGTGCCCCCTAGCCGAAGCTGGGTTGCAATCCATAAAATTGAGCCCCCACTTAGTGAAGGTACCGGCGGTGATAATGGGATGTAACGGGGCAGGTTTCGAGCGCATATTACGTGTGAACACCTAGCAAGGGTGGCACCTCTTGACCGCATTAAAACAATCCTTAAAGATCGACAGCCAGAAATAACCCGCTCTCAAAATATTTTGAGCTGTAGAAAGCCCAGATAAATGATCACCACATGCCCCTCCATGGCAATAATTCAGCACAACCTCAGCCTCGTCATGAGTTAATTAACGTCGTAAAATGGAATCTACCCCACGGTGGTACAAAGTATTGTCCACTATGAGGTAGTTCTTAGAGACGTGACGTAATTGTCATCGTTCATCTTGCGAGAGGTGGGTAGGGGTCTTTAGTGTTTGTAAATATATTATGATATCCCCATACCATGGGTCTAACGTAGAGATTAAGAAGATGTGCTCATCGACAAACGTATCTTCACAAACCAACTCCTCGGCCTCGCTCGGAAAATACGATATAAGCTCTACAAAGATTAAAGACTTATTCGATTTTGCCGAAACAAATTCGAGATCAAATTCTTGCAGAATGACAATCCATTTATTATACTTTCCCCCAATCATCCTTTGGGTGAGGACAAATTGAAATGGATTGACATGGGCCACAACCAAGGTCTGACGAAGGAGAATATAATGTCTCAAACGTTGAACCGCATGTACAGTATTTAAAGCAAGCTTCTCGACATGAGAATAATGAATCTCTGCGTCAATAAGTTTTTGGCTCAGATAATATATGACATGCTCTTGGAGCTCCTCATCCTCTTGAACCAATACCATACCAATCGTCTCTAAAGACACAGCCACATATAATAAGAAATCACGGCTATAGTCCGGGGGACTAATCACCGAGGCCGATGCTAGGGTTCACTTGAGTGCATCGAAGGACTCCTGGGCTCACTCATCCCAATAAAAGGGAGTATCCTTCTTCAAGAGACGCATGAATCCTCTAGTCAAATTGGCAAAGTTGACAACAAATCTTCATAAAAAGTTTGCCATGCCTTGCAAACGCTGAAGATGACGAATATTCTTCGGGGGAGACAACTGAAGTATTGCCTCAACCTTCAAAGGGTTGACTCTGATACCCTCTTTCAAAACGATGAATCCTAACAACCGACCTGACTTCATGCAAAAGATGCACTTATGAGGATTTAATCTAACTGAATAGTGCCGGCATCTTTCGAATACCAATCTCAAGTGATAGGGATGACGCATTCTCATACGAGAATGAGCAGTGAGATCATCCAAAAATACCTCGATAATTGACTTGAGATCATGGAAAATCAAGGTCATCGCCCGCTGAAATGTAGCTCCGGCGTTTTTAAGGCCGAAAGGTATTTTTCGATATGCGAAAGTTCCCCAAGGACAAATAAATGCAGTCTTATGTTGGTCCTCATGTTTAATCTGTATCTAATTATACCCAAAAAAACCATCCATAAAGGAGAACACCTCACTACCCGCACACTCATCCAAAATCTGATCTATAAATGGTGTGGGGAAGTTATCCTTAGGACAGGTACGATTCAAATCGCGGAAATCAGTGCATATGTGGATCTCTCCCTGCTTCTTATCCACCAGAACGGGGTTTGAAACCCACTCTGTCAAGGGAACGGGATAGATGAAACCGGCTTTCAACAGTTTCTCTATCTCTGCCTTAATGGTGGGTGATTTCCTAGGATTCACCGCATGTAAACGTTGTCAAATAGGCTTAGCGTTGGGGTAAGTCTTAATCTCGTGCTCGACAATAAGAGGGTCAATACCTGGCATCTCGTTGTAAGACCAACCAAAAATATCACGGAATTCCTTGAATAGCTCGGTATATTCCAAAATCTCAGCATGGGAACATTCCGCCCCAATATAGACATTCTCTATTGTGCTAGGATTGTGAGAGATGTTGATCAGAATCGTTGAAGATATGTTTGCCATGTTTCCATCAGCCATCGGACCAAGAGAGCTTAATGGAACCACAGGACTACCAACTCTCTAACTAAGAACCGCCCCAAAATCCTCACGCTCCAAACGGTCAAGCTCTGGAAGAAACTATGATCTATGATGAAGTTCCTCCCATGGTGGCTCAACTCCCGACATAGCCTCAATAATCGCTTCATCCAAAGGGAAAACCGTATCAAGGTAGTCGTGGGCATGAGAAGATTGTACTTCCCATGCCGGCAGCACATACGAGTCCTCCTCCTCCGTCCATGAAGAGGAAGGACTAGGCTCTGCAACACTCTTGAGATTAGCTTGATAAGCTATCATGGCTGCAGGCAACGGCACGCTTGTCTCGACAGGCTCACTTGAAGTACTCAGTGTAGGAATAATCCAAGGGTCTTCCATATGATTCATGTGAAAAGACACCGATGTCGTAGAAGTTGAAGCCTCATCGGAACTAGATCCTATCATGAGGATCGGTGCAGGACAACTAAAGATTCCCATGAGGGATGGATACATGCCTACACCCACACTCCCAGTTGTCGGCTAAGAGTGCTCAACGATTAGGATCGAAGCTCCCGAAGATGCAGTAACAGACAGATTCTTGAATGTCATCTGATCAATCGTTACGATCTTCCCGTTATGTGGAAAGCATACAACGCAGAACAAGGAAGAAGCAATGGCTTGCATACTGTACATCCAGTTCCTACCCAGCAAGAGATTATAGTCAAGGGGCGCATCAACCACCTCAACCTCTATCGCAATGGTCTTCCCCCCAAACGGACTTTAAGGGAAGGAAGGATGTTGTGCAGCCTAAAAGATCTCCCATCGAACGCAGTTAACATAGTCACTGATTTAGATAGCTGAGGAGAACCGAGACCCTTCCAATAGGACAAATACATCACAGAAGCAATAGCGCCCTCGTCAATCACAGTACGTTTGACGGTCATACCAAGACATTCTACGTGCACCAAAAGAGACACATAGTAGGGAAAGCGAGGCTGAAGTCCCGCAGTTCCAAATTTGATCACAGAGGAAGAATCATCATCGTTCACACCAAGGGCAGAAAGCAATGCCTTCCTTTGCGAAGGACAACTCTAAAGCACTTCCAATGCAGACATCACACTAGGAGTATGGCCCAAATCCTCGACAACTGAATAATTTTGGGTGGCTCGGGCATTTGGATTATGCCCTGAATGCTTAAGGACTCCCTTAGGAATGCGAGGTGCAGCCTCAGGTTTATCCGTAGGTTTCTCAATGCACAAAGGGGACCCTGGTGGATCAGGCTCTTTCCCTGGGCTAGGTTGTCGACGAACTATAATCTTTCGCATGAGTCACAACTTTCACAGCACGAACCATGTTAATGCACCCACGACCACTACCCTCCGGTGGATCATCATCACTAGACTGGTCATGGGACTTCGAGTTCATATTTTGATTATGTGGTAAAGGGTTAGTTAGCATAGCTAGGCCTTGTGCTAAGAATATCGAAGCTTCTTCAATCCAAGGGCACAAGTGAGGTGATCATCCTTACATAGCTTGCAAGGGAATTTAACCTTACGTTTCGCTTGCTTGTCCCCCCTAGCATTTCTACCGTTCTTGTCACTATTGTTAGCATTCTCATTCTTATTCCCACCCTTTCGATTATTATTTTTACCCTTTTTTCTATTTCGTCTGGGTTGCTGGGTACCCTTCTGGTCCGACAATTGCACAGAAAGTACATTTGCCATTTGGGCGGGTTGAGACGAAGCCGTAGCTTGTCCCGAAGCAGATTGGTTGAGTGACAATTGAATTACTTGTTTTGCAACCAAATCCGCATGTTTCACACTTGCACAACCCACAATGCCATTGGCATGTGGTCCAGGTTTGACTTTGGGATCGAAACTGGAACGAGGAGCATTGGGAATAATCTCATACAACAAACCGGACTGAGCATAGATCAAGTCCAGTTCTTGCACCCTAAAAATCGCTTGTTCCTCATTCTGCACTCCGGATGTGGAAACATCCTTCGCTATATATGGAAATAACAACTTGAGGAACCACTCGAGGAGGAATTCCAATGGTATAAAAGCTTTAATTAATCTCTTCCGTCTACGCCACTCTTGAATATGATCAGAAATATGTGTGGCTCTATCTTGCTAAAATGTCGACAAGAGTTCAGTACCAACGTCATAGCGCACTGGTAGCTGGAAGTGATTAAGAAAAGTCATCGCAAGGTCGTCGAACAAAGAGAAAGCTCCCTTAGGTAACTCTATATACCATTTCGCAGCAGGTCATGTGAGGGTGCGTTGAAATAGTCTCAAACGGAGTGAGTCCTGATGTAATGAATTCGAAGAGCACCAAAGGTGAAATGTAGTAATGTGTTTGCTTGGATCCTCTCCCGTTTTGCCTTCGAACTTAGGTATGTCTGAAGGAAGCTTGGTAGGGACAGCTGGCCAAGTCGGGTCATGAGCCATAGGATCATTCGTCAGTCTCAATAAGTCAGGAAGATTAAGCGTCGCAAGGAAAGGGAGCCTAGGATGATGAGGTCGATGGATCACTCCCTGGTTCATATAGGGTTGATGACCACCATGGCCTTGGCCATAGTGTCCTCCTCCTGTCTGACCTGTATAGGGTGGCGTGGAAGTACCATAGTATGGTGGACCTTGACTAGTAGGAGCTACAAATCCGTAATTAGGAGAGTAAGCAGGTTGTTGATACCTGCCTCCATAAGGTGAAGAAACTTGTCCATACTGCGTCCCATAATAAGGTCCATAGGTCATCGCATGCGATGCCCCATGAGACACTCCATAGGTAGGAAGATACGCTCCGGAAGTAGGGATATACACCTCGAAAGTAGTAAGATGACCTCTAGAAGCATGAACATAGCCTCCCGAAGCAGTGGGTGGTATGTGAACTTGAGACACAATCGTTCTAGTAACCGCAGTACAGACCTTACTCGTAGCCATATACCGGCTCGAAGGACCACATGAATAAGGTGGAGGATGTATATTTGAAGAAATAGGCATCAAGGACAAAGGAATCTGAGTAATAATATATGTACTACCTCCTATCATTACTCGTCTCGGATCCGGTATCCTAATCGGATCGCTAACCCTAGACCTAGGAGGGAGATACGATGTAGCTTCCACCACTGGGACAGAAGGTGCAATGTGACTAGTGCTCCCAAACCTCTCTGCATGGTGAGGAATGAGAGTGCCCCCAGGCATAGTGTTAGGCTCGAAATCATATTCGACATGAAATGTCAAATCATGTGTAGGGAAACTAGACATAGCATAACTACTGTAGCTAGTGCTGGCAGGTTCAAAATGAGTCTCAGTGTCCTCCGGCATTCCATACCGGTAACGCGTCAATGGGGAATCAGATCTGGAGTGATTAGGTCTATCGTGCAAGGTTCCTATCTCAGAAATCACAGGACCTAACTCAGCTAAGTCGGGTGAAGGATCATAAGTAGGAGTAAATTCCCCATCATCTACACGAATGGGAGGAGGTGGTTCAGGAATATCCTCTAAACGGTCTCCCATGGTGTGTGAATCAATGTGTGAAATAGTCCTCCTGGAATTTCTAGGTCTCTCTCCCAAAGGAGGAGGAGAAGTAGAAGGCAGAAGTCCTGCTAAATGACGAGAATGGCGAGGAACCACACTCGAATCCACAATGACTCAAAAAATAGCAAAGACTCTCTATTTATGTAAACCCTAGGCCAACTATCGTGCACAGAGCAATCACTAATAAAATCTAAAGCCAAATGCAAGCAAACAAGGGCTGGATAAGTGATATCCTAAATGAAGCAGGTATGTCTCGCCTAGGAGAGGCTTGAGACTCCCATACACAACAAGCGGAGGTACGTAACCAATTATTGTGGCCCTCAACTTCAACGCGTAAAGCGACTGTGCTGTCCGACCCCAACCTAGCCGAGACACCTGCAGAATAACCCCTGCAAAGTACCCCCTCGATATCCTAGGTAAGCCCACTAAGGTCACCTCAATATAATCAATGCTCAAGTGGACAATCGTAGGCGGGATTGACCGTATGGGCAGGGTAGAAAATCCTGAAACTCTTGAAAGAGCCCCCAGATACGAATACAATCTTGGAAATATATCTGGTGCTACTCAGTTATGACTAGGGGTCATCCCAATCAATAACCGCTCACACTGCCTCGTGCTTAACTCCATTTTGAGAGGAGGATCCTGAGAAACACTGGTTATACCAAGGATTTCACACACTCACCTAGACAGACACCTAGATGTTGTTGTTTAGTGATCTTGGATAATTGACTTACAATGAACTATTCCAAGATCCTAAAACCTAAGCTTGTTGGTGCACCCTAGAAAATAAAAGAGTGTAATTCATTTTATTTAGCGTTGATTTTAGTTGGTTTTATTACTCAAAAAAGGGATATGATCGTGCAACTAGTGGTGTTATGACGCAATAGGAAGTAAAATGCACACCTAACAATCAATGCAAATGCATTGTGTCCATGAAAACAGGGTATGCTACTACGTGAAATGCACAATTCTTCTTCAAATGATAAATGCAAATTTTCCTATATGAAGTCCTAACTAGTACTCCAAAGCAAATCTAATGCAAGTACAATGCAAAGTGCAAAATGCAATGCATGATGATAAGCAAATGTTTTTGGATTTTTTGAAAATAAAAGAGATGCAAAAAGCAAAAGAATGATTCTATGACCCCTAGACTCTGCAAGCACACCCAAACAGCACTTAAGCAAAGCACTAAGGTAAAAGAACTCTAATGCACTAATCTCAAACAAAAAATCGAAAATTCCATGACAAGAACCTTCTTAAAAATAAAAAATTTAGTCTAAAAAAAATGTTTCTGGTCAAAAACAGAGATCTAAACAGACCCAGGCAGTGCCAAAGGAGACTTAGCAAATATTAGAATACACCCAACAACCAATTATCTTCCCCAAAAAGGAAAAATCAAGGGCATACGTGACTGTTAGCAGTAAACCCGCGTGTATACGCGGAAATCGCAGGGGAAACCGCGTGTATACGCGACTGTAAGTCAAAAACTCACGTACATGAAGAAAGGTGCATAAAATCAAGGCAAACAGACAGGCTGAGACAAACTTCACACCAATCAGACTCTACCAGGCATACATGCCCCCATACCCAACACAGAAACAAGAGAGAAAGAGCAATTCAAATTCATTGAATGCTGAGAAAACAACCCCCAAAGGACAACTACTAGGAACTCCCCAGCGGAGTGGCCAATTCTGTTACAGAGAGAAATTCCTATGGCTTGGGGTACCACAACAGACATCTTGACTCCAGAAATCAATCCTTTCCAATATGAAATAGAAATTAAATGTCATAACTAAAGGATCAGACCTCGTACCTTATTCTGGACGTTTGAAGTAGATCCCTGTTGAGCTTTCCGATCTTCAGCTTGAATTGATCTGTTACTTCCTCAACAACAAGTAAACAATACAAGCATTCTATATATCATGGTGTTAGATCTATTCTAGCATATATAATCAATAATGTAAAATCATTTGACATGATCCCATGGATAAAATATTCATTCAAACATACATTATTGGACAGGAAAAGATATTTCTATTAATATAAATCAAAGATTATAAGATACAACCTCTGATGGCACGTCTACGAACCGGAGAAACTAAATCCCCCACTTGGGCCTCCACCACTTCAATCCTCCATCTCTCAATAGCAAGCTTACAAGCAAAAGGCAAGCTTGGGAAGAACACAAAAGTGCTCCAAGGGACAAAGGGATGCAGACTCAAGCATAAGTTCCAGCAACAATGGACTATAGTTTCTTTACTCTCAATTCTCTCTTATGCCTTCAATGTACCAAGGGGTTCCTTATATAGATTTTCAAAGGGGTAATGAAAGGTCGAATCCGAGCAATCTTAAGGCATATGGAAGGCCAGGAGTCAAATGAGTCGAATCCATGTCAAGGAAAACTCCAAAAGGATTTGGATTATGCACACATCCCGATGTATGTGGTTTTAGTGGTCAAACCCGTGTATATACGCACTTATAGGTTTAAAAGTCACGTATATCATTTTTCATATGTTTTTAGGGATGATCAAGGAAACATCAAAGGACAAAAAGTGGTCCATAGGGTCTAAGGAGTCTGCAGCGGGACAGGGGAAGGACATACAAAGTGTGATTCACCTAGAGTGGTGAAATCCGCTATAACGCATATTGGAGCTGGGAAGAACCTAGGGGGGTTTGAATTAGGCAGTGATAGCATTATAGGTCTTCATAAATCTGTCCGAAAATTCTTAGATAGATTCACTCTCCCTCCTCCTCATGGAATGGTATTGGGACAGATATTTCTTAGGATTTTTCTTATCTACCCATTTATCCTTGAAAGAATATTCCAAGGCTTGGTACTTCAAAATGGACTGGTATGGGAGTTTTTTGAACCATTTTCTCGCTTCTCAAGCAAGAATTTAGGAAAATAGTCTGACCTTAACATCATCATGGTCTACTTCCTCCAGGTCTATCCAGTCTGAAAACCATCCCAAGTGTTCCTCAGCTTAATATCCCCTCTCCCCATTGAATTGTTTGAGCCTTTGGGAGTATCCTAGAGGGAGGTCGTGAAGGGAAGCAGGAAGAAGAATAGGGGTAAATTTATTTTCCATCCTTGGGATTACAGTGGGGTTTTCAAGAGGGATTGCAGTCGGTGTAACAGAAACTATTGTATTGTTAGGAACTGTAGGAATGTGAGGAATTGCGAGGCTAGAAGATGAAGGTTGATTTAGATTGGAAGAAGTGGGAGAAATATATGCGGCAGCAGACTGTATTATGGCAGTGGAATTTTATAGGGCTAATTCATAGGTAAGTAGGCGACACTCTTGGTCAGAAAAGGGTCAAAGAGTCCCACCCAGAGACTCTGAGATATCAAGCGACCAAGATGTACGAGAGAATTAGAACGAGGAGGGGTCCAAGATTACTTTAGATAGGTTTTCCTCAAACTTAGTCCTAGGGAGAACCAGCTACAATTCTTCACCACAATTTTTAGATATGTCATCAATGGAAACAACACTTTCAGCAGGTAAAGAAAATTTGTTGTCTAACCTCTGCAGCTTATTGGCTTTCCGAATCAGGCTCTATGGATCGAAAATTTCTTGAAACAACTCAGCATCAAGATTTCTCCTCGTATTGGTACTTATGGTCGCCAGTATTTATAGTGGAGTCACCTTCCAAAATTTTGAGTGGAATAGCCAGAGCATATACAACCAAGTGTGTGTCTATGAATGGTTTCTCAACCAAGTCGTAGAACTAGGACAATGTCATTTTCCCCAAGGAGATAATAGTGGTTATTCCCCGGAAATGGCGCCAAGATGTTATCACCCAATGATTTTCCTATGGTTGTGGTAGGAGATCACTGAGGTAACCATTTCAAACCAATATTTAGACTGTACTCTACTCTATACCGTCGGAGAGGGCTCTCTCCATGTCACAAACTCATTCACATATGCAGATAGCTTTAAGCAAGTGATCAGAAGGCTAGATATCTGATAAGAACGAGATATTTTTAATTTTAAAGATGGTAAGACATACAAACAAGAAGTATCATTGGGAAATGGAGTCATATCCTGAAAAGATTCAAGGGGCTTATAGAAATAACGAGTGTTGATTCTCTTATGTTATCTAAGGCAGCGTGGTTGTTATATTCAGTCTAATAACTTGAAGTAATGAAAGATTGAAATGAATAAATCCCAGTGAAACAAGAGGCACCTGTCTATGGATGAATATCTTGGAACGCCTTTAGTAGAAACAACAGTAGAGGATAATAACTGATACAGAGCATTTATGTAAGGATGAATTCCATCTCAGTCATTATACACACATAACAAATACAATTTCTGATATAAGTAGAATCTAATATGGACGAATTCCTTACATACAATCTAGAAATGTATTGGCAGCAATGCAAATACATGGGAATATGAAATAGAGGAAAACACAACTAAACATGGAACAACTTGATGAATATCATAAAACTCAGAAAATACTTTTCATTAATGCTTCCAAGAAAATGACAGAGCTACAAAACCCAAGAACATAATGCTTCTGAATGAAAGTTCCAACCCTTACTCCTTTGTAGAAGTTACATTTATAGTGTCATGGGCTCCCAAGACCAACCTTGAAAGAGAGCCAAATTCAGTTACAAAAATTGGGAATCAATCCCGAATCATCATTGCAAATCCTCACAACTTTAAGGTGGCACATTTTCCACGATTTGAACATAAATCAGGAAATATGGAATAACGCACATGCTTGATTAAAAGAGTAATGCGACGTCTAGGACTTAGGCCCACTTGATTGAACATCATGGTTCAAGTCACCTCCAACAGTTTTATACTGACTCGTCATGGATTGTTAATTTACCACAGGGGTGGGGTAGCCCATCCTCATTGTAAATCATGTCTTTTCCAAATACCCCCTAATGTCTAGCATCCTTAGGCATGCAGAACGTACTTGGTCCTCCCAAACTTCTCAACCATTTTCCACTGATCTGCAGTATGTAATTCCAGAGTGGAAATCTCCTTCGACAGCACCCGCATTTCCACATGGTCCCTATATGAAAAATATGGCAGCAATGTGCTCATGGACCTGAAAGTGAACACTATCTCGAACCCATCTGCCAACTTATCAACCAATGTCTTTCCTGACAGAGACTGTTGCATGTCTGTGAATTTGGAGTGGTCCATCCTGTATCAAATCAATTGGTCATGGTATTCTTTCTATGACAACATGCCACCCTTTTCCTACCAGAAGAATGGTAGCCCCATTTTTACCAAAGGGTCAAATAATTCGATAAACACTTTGATCTCATTTTCCATGATACCAATATTGGCCTCGACGGTTATGAATTATGGTACCAATTTACCACCTTCCTGGCCCAAGTGATGACATAAATTTTGTCCCTTATGCCAACCTTTATGATCTCCTCATCTGTCATCCCATTTAGAAACTCTATAACATTTTTAGCATAGTCAACGGGTTTCTTATTTAGCTTCTCTTTGATTGTTGTAACACTTTGTTTGGCTGCCTATATAACCCTTTCTTTGTCCAGAATGTAATCCAGGTAGGGTCTCAACTTGGTGGCCTCTGATATGAGGGAATCCCATATTATGTGCTTTGCCCCCTGGACTGATGATTTCCTTGTGACATGTTGTACTGGTTTCTCATTCTTACTGTGTAATTCTACACACTTTGCTTCTCGGTTTTTTCTTTCACGTTCTCTCTCCAATGCCAAGCCCTCCAAGTTCTTGTTGTGGTGCTTCAACCCTGTCAGCTCCAACTCCTTCAGACTTACTTGTTTCAGTGCTTTAACAATGGAAAACTCACCAGTTTCAGTGATAGGGGGGACAATTCCTTTTTCAAGTTTTTTTTCTTTCTCTTGTATTTTTTTCTCTAGATCATCTTCTTTATCCTGAAGGGCCTTCTCACTCTCCACTATGAGGGTCATATCCTTCTGCTATTTCTTTTGTTTCTCTATGAACTTTAGTAGTTGGGCTTGGAATTCTGCAAGCTTACCATTCAATCTCTCTTTCTCCTTTTCTAGCTCTGATAGATCTGAAGCATGGATCAACTGAGTAGCTGGAATCTTCAGCTTTTTCTTTAGCAGCTGAATGGTATCTTCTTTCTCCTTTAACAGCCTTTGTGTTCCAACCGCTTTATCATCCTAGTTTTCAGCCAACAACAAGTTTGTATGAAGCTTCTTGATCTGAGTTTGGCGGGCCCTATTTTCCACCTTATCTTGTCTCAGTTGATTTTCAACTCTACTCTTGGTAATCTGCAGCTTGGATATATTGAGATTTGACTTCAGCAAATCAATATGGATAATGTCCCATGTTTTATTATGGAGGTGGATCATATCTGGTATAGGGAGGTCATCCAAATTAATCCTCATCTCAGCTACTATGTTCCTAGAGGCTATAGCCATATTCAATGTATTTTGTTTGTGATCTCTGACAAAAACCAGAGATACCTCCTGCCCACAATATTTCCATACCTCTGTAGACAACTTGAGATATGCATTCATGGTAATGTCTTTGTTTTCTTTGTATTCATCCAATAGCTCATTCTTAAACTTATATCTATTTTTTGAGCCTTCAGGTGTCTAGTAAAATCCATATTCTTTGACCTTTACTTTCTTCTTCTTTCCTTTCCCACCAGTTGCCTATACCATATGCCCTACATTATCCAACTTCTTATTCTTAGGTGTGTTGGCTATCTCCTCATCCTCTGTGTCCATGACATCAAAGAAGTCCCTCTTGTTGGAATTCTCAGAGACACTGGAAAAAGGTGTGATCTTTTCTGCTACTAGGCCCAGGCTTGAAGTGCCAGGTGGAGGTGAGTTGTTTCCCTGAGTTGGAGAAGTAGAGTCCTCTTCCATACCATCATCTCCTTTCCTATTCTGGGGTTAGTCTTCCAAATTTGCAGCCTCAAGTAGGCCCTCCACCTCGTGGTGCTCAAAAGGCTTGTTTTTGTTGGCTTTCCTTTTGTTTGATATGATGTGATGGGGATCGTAATTGATGACAGCCTCAGTAGGGAACCCCAACTCTCTAAGAAGTATTTCTACTAGTGGGAGAGAAGACTTGTTTTTTATGATAAATGGGCCTATGGCCCAAGGAAATTCAATCTCTGAAGAATTCATGAAACTCAGGAAGTGTTCATTTTCCACTATCAGCCTCTATCTGATCAGTTCTAAAGCGAACACCCTGAGAGTCAAAAAGGAAGGAATTCTATAAGTTTGGTGGACAAATTTGTATAGCCTGATTACTGTACATTGTTTTGACAAGAACCAATCTCCAATCCTCTTATCAAGGGAGGATTGCAAAGCTTCCTTCATCTCAGGTAAAACCATGGGTAGCTGCTTCTGGAAGAAGGCACCATACACTCTTGTCATCAAAAAGTTTGTGTATTTGGTGTAATCATTGTTTATTTCCTTTGTGAACATCATTTCCAGAATTTGAAGGTCCTCTTCATTGAAAGATAGAAACATTCTCAACAAGTAGGATTGGAATCTAAGGGTTCTCATCCTATGGAAATCCACTAGTTGAGAGTGAATATTCTCAGCTAGGAACTCCTCAAACCTGAGACAGGAAACTTGGACTGACTAGGTTGGCTCCTCTGATTCAACTGGGAAGGTACTCGAGGTAAACAACAAACTCATCATGGGATATGTGACGTATTTGTCGGTATCCATCCCTAAAAACTAACTCAGGAGGGTTATGACGCACTATGTTTCTTCATTGAATTCACCAACATCTACATGGTAAGGGTAATTTTTTAGCTAGGTATTAGGTTTGAAACAGGCTTTAAAGAATGCTTCTTTCTTTTCCATAGCTTCCTCTCTAAAACACTGGATAATTCTTTCTTCACTGTATTCTTTATATTTCTGACAGAACTCTATAAGAACTAAGAATGTGTTTCCAATGACAAGGGGGATGACCAGGAAAAGGATTTTAGACCTAGAGGTGTCCATGATTACCTTCTCAGAAGCAGAGTAACTAGCGGTGACCAGTCGATGAACTCGGGGAAATTCAGGGTTTGGTCAGTGGAGAAAAGGTGGAAAAATTACCGATAGACACCGTGCATATTAGTTCCCTAGTCCCTATGTAGCTTCAGTTTGTTCTTTACAGTTTCTATGGGTCCATTCAGTAGTATGGTGTCAAAAATATTAGAATCTTTGTCTTCAAAGATTTCTTCAATTTTTTGGCATTCCAGGTTTTGGTCAGCTGGCCCTTCTACCTCAACCATCTTATATACATTGTGTAATGGAGAAACGTGGCCTACCTGGTCCTTTGACAAGGACGTTGATGGGGTTTGTCCTAGCTGGCCGCTTTCTGCACAGTCTTTCTCTCGCTTTCCAACACACAGTTAAATACAAACGACCTAAATTATCATGCGTGTATCATTTATATTATCCCTCTCTGTTATTCCTCTCGCACCTTTTTTAGTGGAAACAACATATCATCCATTCATTTTTCCTTCCACCATCTTGGATCATCGATCCTACTTCACTTTGACCCCATTTACAGTGCCCATGGAACAGTCTAATGTATTGGTTTCAATTTAAAATGGATTATGCAAATCAGGTATCATGAGCACTGAAGTTGTGAAAAGCTTGTTCTTGAGTTGTTCAAAATATTTTTGTTGTGTTGTGGTCCATTTGAAATTTGTCTTTCCAACGCCTTAGTCAATTGATTCATTGTACAAACTGTGTTTGAATCCCAACACAAATCTATGATAGAAATTTGTTAAACCAAGGAAACTCCTAATTTCATGAATGTTTCTTGGAGTGGACCATTCCTTGATGACTTGTATATTTTTTTGTGTCGTCTCAAATTTATTCTAAGCCAATCATATAGACCAAGTATTTTATATTCTTAATTGCAAAAGAGAACTTATCCAAGTTCAAGTAGAGTTTTTGTTGTCTGAGAGTGTTAAGAAATTGTTGAAGATACAATAAATTCTCATCTCGTGATCTATTAAAAATCGAGATGTCATCTAAATTGGAAATGACACAATTTCCTACAAAAGGTCTAAGAACATCATCCATATATCTCATAAAATTTGCATGTGTGTTAGTTAATCTAAAAGGCATGACTAACCATTCAAATATATCTTCACTGGGTTCAAATTCAATCTTCCATACATCTAAGGACTCTATGAGAAATCGATGATATCCCAACTTGATGTCAAGTTTGGAAAATAATTTTGTGTATTTCAAATAATCAAGAAAATAATCTACTCTAGGAAGAGGATATTGACTCTTTACTGAAATATTATTGATCCATGTAGTCAATGCGCATAGACCATGTCCCATTTTTCTTAGGGACTAGTATGATTGGACTTCCACAAGGAGAGGAGTTGTGTCAAATATACCATTTGTAGATCAAATCTTGAATTTGTCTACAGATTTCTTCATTCTCTAAAACAGACCATTTGTAAACAGATGCATTTGGATAATGATGAACCAGGAACAAGATCAATGGAGTTTTTTACCTGGAAGTGTAGTGGTACTCCAGCTAGATCTTTGAACACATCTTTGTATTCTTCAAGTACTCTGTTGACTTGTTATTGTTGTAGAGAGTTGTGGTCAATGGAGGTCTGATTGATTGTTGTGATCCGCTTGGAAAACTGAGGTTTGATCACCAACAACATGATTTTATGTGCATGGTTGATCACATTTTTTGCTTGCTTTGTTGAATCCATTTCAAATATCAGTGTGGATCGTCATTTAGGAATGACATACCACTGATTTTCGATTTTGAAAATCACTTTTTGTGGTATGGACTAATACTTTACATGTATTTCCCATGAGTATGGTTTCCCAAACAATGCATTAGCTATTATTAGTGGCATTATATCACAGAGAACCTCATCCTGAAAAGACTTGATTAAGTAGGAAATCTCCCACTATTAGGTGATACTGCGTTCTTGTCCATCCTTCATCCAAATGATGTTGTAAGTTTGCGGATATGGAGTAGTAACAAGACATAATTTATTCACGATGACTTTATATACAAAATTCTTTTGACTACCATTTTCCACAATAAAATGCAACCCTTTATTATGTACCCATATATGTGTATGGAATAGTTGTTCTCTTTCCTCTTCGTCGACAATGGTCAAATTTGTGATGGTTGTCAAAGTCGATGACATAGAGTCGAGGAATCTGGGTTGGATTCCATGATAGTTGTTGATTGATCATAATTCGGAGGTATACATCTATGTCAAAAACTTCTTTTGATATTTGCATTCAAATGCATCATGCCAAGATGAATTGTGGTAATCGCACCATTTCCCTGCATGGGGTTGTTTGTTTTGTTTTCCCTTTTCTTTATTAAGAGGATCCTTACCATGGTATTGCTTCTGTGAAGTATTACGATTATATTATTTTTACTTTTTAGACTTATTAGTCAATTGATATTTCTTGTCGAAAGGTCAACCTGTCAGTTTGGTTTAGAACCATCCTTTCGCCTTCAATTTACCCTCAAGATTGATGGTGTAATGGAATGCTTTTGTGAGAGTGCCACTAGTGGGGAATTCCATCTCTACTTGGATATAATGGACTAATCCACTTATATAATTTAAAACGTAACTTTTCTTCCTCCCTAACACCAAGTCGATCCATTAGTCGGCATAATTCATAAGTGTAAATCTATACAATCTCATATTCCCATTGTCTTAATTGTTGTAATTCCTTATACTATTGTTCTATGTATTTTGGTGGAAAGAATTACTTCCTCACATGTTCAACAAATTTCAAGAGCTTCTTCTTCCAATTTAGTCAAAATATTTTCCTTCCAACAATGTACAAAAGTATACATATTTAGAGATGCAACGTTCTCAACCTTGAAAAGTTGATTCACATAGAAGTATGACTCTAATTGTTGTATCTAGATGTCTACATATTCTGCATTAATCTTTCCTCCCAAATTTTGTATTGTCCAAGTTCATTTGTATCTTGAAGGGGATAACCCTATCAAATGAAAATATCATTAGGTTTCTAACTTAAGTTTATCCCAATAAACTATTAAGTCAAACAAATATCTCATTGAAATGCTCATACATTTAGTTTTCTATCGAGTGAATGCTTTCTCTATGAGTTGTTCAGTTTCGCTACAAGGACTTATGTCCTCTATTTCACCTGCCATATTTAGTATATGGTTTTGAGAATATATATACTTAGATGTCGAAGGTAGAGGCAAGTTAAATAGATAAACCTTAGAGCATGTTTGAGCATGCATAATTTTTCTCATTATGCAAGTAGTGTATAAGCAAGGATAGAGAAAACTAGAGCTCTATAATACAAATGATCACAAGGAGTCTATAGGAGGACAACAAAGTTGACTAAATGATTCGAGCTCTATTATGTAAGAAGTGAACAATGCTTAGACTAAATAGGAAGAGCAGTGTAGATAATATCCAAACAGAAACGACCGAAAATAATAGACAACACCAATAACATGACACATGCAAGTCGAGAATTGATAATGGAGAAACCCCAAGGGTAAAAACTCTGGTTTTAAAGAGAATTCATCTATGAGGCATTGGTCTCTTAAGTCTATAAGTGAATCTCATATCAAGGCGTACTCGGTTGAAAGACTTGTTTACATGAATGGAATCGAATGAAGGAATCGTCAGAAACCAATCAAACCTTCTCTTTTGGGACCCATCTTAGTGAAATCAAGAATGAGGAACCATTTCATATTTGGGATTACATGCATATATACAAATCCAAATTATTCTTAGGTGCCTACCCACTATGTTTCAATTACAAAGAAGCAATTACAATTTGAATGAGGAGACCAACCGTATTCTTCCTATCTGTCGGCTAGAAGTAGATGAAGAGACATCAATCCCACATTGATGACATCTTCCCGATGCCTTCTGACTGTTTAGAATGTTGTCTTCCATGTGTTCGAGTCATCAAATGTCGCAAGGCATGTATGATGAATGAATATTACAAAATATTGTGTGGGTTAAATGACCCGGTGACTTAGTCGATGGATCGATTGATTTGCACTAACAATTGAGTTGATGGATCTATTAATTCATAGAGACGACAGGAGTTGATTGTGATTAGGCACTAGTCGATGGAGCCAATTGTTTATTGGGATGGATCACCTAATGATTAGGTGCAACAAATTTGTAATAGCCCCTTCATGTGCATTGTTCATTTTATAATGCACATTTGAATTATAACAAGTGTTATGTTTTTTATTAATGCTCATCTTATGAAACATATGACAATGTCCATTCTTTGTATTTTTTCATGTATATTTGTTCCCATCTATGTGGGTATATGGAAGTCATTTTCACTGAAAATATCGATGATGGATGTGTCACATTTGACTATGGAGTGGAGGTTGAGTTTGATCAAACTAGTCATGCTAGACATTGTGACTGGAACATAATAGAGGGGAAGCTAGGTTACGTCAAAAAGATACAAAAGATCATGCAATTGGGATTTTCATATTTCTAATGTGTTTTTTTTAGGTGCAAGTGGTGGTATACTTTTAATATAAATAATGTAAAGGAAGATTGTGATTATGGGATAATATGTATCAACTCTAAAAAAATGTGAGATGAAAAGAAGGAGGTTTATGTTTACCTTAACTCTACAACCAAATGTTCTTTTACCCGGATGTGTTGGATAGGGATTGGTGGTTTGTACTAAGACATGATAAAAGATCAAAATGTATTTTTGAGAACAAAAATGTTATCATGCCAAAGGAGAAAAACCACCAAGGTGATGACATGAACAAATAGTGATATGTACTTGTTTTATTTGTATGATTTATAATGGTTGTGGCATTTTATTATGGGTATTTATAATTTATGAATTTTCTTTTTTCTTTTCTTTTCTTTTTATGATGTTGGATATTAAAAGTTAACTACCATTTACAACCATCATGTTGAAGAAAGATTACAATAATGTGGAATTTCAATATCTTTAATAAATTATGAAACATTTCCAATTATGACATCTACATGTTTTTTTTATAAAATTATTATGACGTTGGATTTGAAAACATAACCATTTACAACCATGATGCCGAAGATAAATTAAACTTTTGTGGAACCTCAAATTATTTTGTAATTTCGTAAGTGAATAATTTTTATTTGTAAGATTTTAATAAGAATAATATTAACAACTATTATCATGAACGTCATTTAATAATCAGGTTTGTAAACATGTTTAATCAAAATAGCATATCAACATAATGTATATAATGGTATTAAATGATTATAAGTTATTACAATCACAATCCAAATGAAATGATTTTATATAACTAGAGTTAAACATTATATGAACATCATCCACCTAAAGAGGTCAAAAGCATACTAAGTCATCATATCTTATATAGCATCCCACTCTAGATTGATTTCATACATTCAACCATCACTCAACTTTAATTTTCATCAACAATATTAACTTATTGATGTTCATGGCATTTCATAAACATCAATCCTTCAATACATGCATAAGAAGAATTACCTTTATCATAATTGTTCATTTATTTGTATTATAGAACATACATCAATGCAATTACCATTAAGCTTTCATTTATAATTTTAATCAACATTTCACAATTAATAGGGATAATATTTTAATAATCTATTTTAAAAGCTAAAGACCAAAGCATCATGGTTGAAAAGGAAAATTTAGGAACAAAATTTAGCCCACGGGATAATTTTAGGGGGGTTGAAAAGATATTCACCAATTTCCATTTTTTTCTGAAGATATTCGCCTAAACTCCATGGGATAAAATTATTTAACTCTAAAAATCGTGAGGATTGTCCCAAAAGTATATAAAATCATTAGATATTTGAATTTTTTTTAAATTGTCAAATATATTATGTTTGGTATTTTAAGAATTAGTAAGATTCGTCAAGGTTTCTACACTTTAAGAAAAATATGGATCCTTGAAATTCTACCTGATGGTTGGCATATCAAGACATAAACATTAAGATAAAGGTATTGTGACCCCAATGACCTATTGATTCTAAAGAAGACACAACATCCATGTGATCTCACTATCAAGTTATAATATGATAATATATTCTAAGTAGTCATTAAAACATTCACTTAGAAATCTTGCCCTCAAAAGCTACAATTTGCATCCACAAATTCATGTTAAAAAAGTATTCCATAAAGAAAGTTATTTAATTCATTTTGCATACCTTAACAAATTACACTACTAATAGAGTAAAAATAGACATGCTATAAATATATTGTTTTCAATAGTGCTTTAATATATATATTAAAAATATATTGCTTTAACAGTGCATTAACCTTGGTACATGTAGGTACATAGGTATTTATTTTTAGTTAGTTATATAATTGAATGTATATGACTATGTATAATATAGCAAGAGTTGAAGTTGTTGAAATATGGTTGACTTTGGTTAAACATGAATAGTTTAGATTCTATTGTTTACATTGGTTTTGATATTACTTGAATTTTAACAACAATATTGTACAATTTTTAATATTTTTAAATATCTGTTCCTATTTTTTTAGAGTTTGACAATTTCAAACTTCAAAAATATTTTCTATTTAGAATCTGCATCATCGTCAATGGTACAATCTAATGCTTCATCTTTATTGTTTATTAAAATTTCAATAAATAATATTTAAATTTATTTGTTCAATTATTATTATAAATTTCATTTTAGAGATAAAACCCAACCTTGTTAAAGCATTCTTAAAAACAATATATGTTTAAATTAACATTCAATGAAAATACCATAAGTGGATAAAAAGTCAATTACATATTTCAAATTCATGTGAAACTTATGTTATGGTTTACCACTTGCACGAATTAAGTTTTCTAAAACATATTACAACCATCCATCTAGTGTGGTAACCTCATCAATTGACTAATGAAAGCTTGCAATTCCTTTGAAATACACTCAATTATAAGCAAGAGAACTCAAATATTTGTGCATTAATTATTAGTTTATTATTTCTATAGTTTAACCAAAGGAAAAATCTTATAAATTCAAAAGACAAAAGATGATTGTATGCAATATTAGTTGGCATTATGACTCCACATTGACATGTCTCTCAATGTTATATAAGAATTCCAACCATAGCAATTTTTCTAATTGTTTTAGTAATAAACATCAATCAAAAGAATTTATGGAACAAAAATCAATTAAAATAAGTATCCAATAACATCAACATGAACATGATATGAAGAAGCATAATTTATGAAAATCCATCATTTACAAATCAAACAACAACAACATGAACCTGATATAAAAATGAATAATATATACATTTGAAGTGAAATATACATATCAATAATCAATATAGATGTCAACTCATATCTTAACAACTAAGTACCATAGCTAAGTGCATTACCAGATCCGAATTCATCAATTCTGCGTACACGAAAAGAGCTAGAAGGTAAGCCAATACCCATGTCAAATAATAATACAGAGACTAGAAATGGATGTATCTCTCTATCAAGATCTATACCATTCAATAACATCAGATCGTATAAATCACTTCGTGCATCAATGGATGTTGTAGTTGATGTGTTAGTGTACATTGCATTAGTAGATGGTGGTGGGTCTGTTGTAGGAGGGGATGGTGGTAATGGGCATGTTGTAGTTGATGCGTTAGTGGAAATTGCATTAGTAGATGGTGGTGGGATTGTTGTAGGAGGGGGTGGTGATGTTGGGCCTACTAGAGGAGGGGATGGTAATGGTGGGACAAGTGGATTGGTAGATGCAAGAGCATCAATATATGTTAGTGGGTCTATTGGAGGGGATGGAAATGGTGAGACTAGTGGATTGGTAGATGGAAAGGGTGGACCATATGGGAGAAAAATTGGTGTCCCATGTAATGTGAAGTGGTCATACAGGCTCTGCCCCCTGCTGAGCCATCAAATCATAAATATGATCTGCCACACAATGATAGAATTTGGGACTTGGCCTGCATTGTTGCATGTCGGGTCTATGCTCAAGAATTGGCTAATCGGCCTCATCTATCTCCTCATCATGTTGGAGTGGTTGATCCCCAACATACGTGTCAATATCTACAAAAAAGTGGGCAATAATAGTTAGATAATTTAAACAAAACATTATAATCATTTGCATGTGCATTACATAAGACAGAAATTATGCAATTACATTAATCAAAATATAACAATCATGTTACTCCTCATATTTGGTGGCTGGGCTTGAGTAAATTGGAAGTTCGCACATTCTTGTTAGTATATCCTTGCATATGGATACTATACATAATCGAGGACTGAATGTCGATCACCACTATGTAACATTACCAAAACCCCTGCACCAAGTACCCTACACATGAACTAAGGGTGCTCCTCTCTTGGGAAACCCCTAGGCCTAGATGCGCATATGCACATCAGTGATAGGTCTAGTTGGCATGCGGTCAAATGTCGACCCAAATGTGGTCTGAGTCACTAGAAACCTATCAAAAAATAGAGTAAATAACTATGATGTGAAGGGGGGAAGCTATGTCCCCTGCAACTAGCTCCAAAATTGGTATAAAGCTATAAAAAACCATCATAAAAAAATAGTAGCCCACCTGATCAATCGAGACCTCTATGGTAAGCTATTTACATAATATAACATAGCATGACTAATGCACTACCCATGAATGATATGGTGTGTTATCATGGTAACAAACAAGCTCAAATACTTGGCCTCCTCTGACTGAAATGCAAGTAGCGTCAATTGACCCCTACTCAGTGGAAACTCACCAGGGAGAGTAATATCCACACATGTAAAAGAAAGAGAGAAAAAAAGGGACTCCAAGGAAGAAAGAAGATATTGATAAGAAGGAGATCATGGTAATACAAAGGACACAAACAAATAAAGCAAAGGATCGTGAGACTCCAAACAAAGAGGAGGTAGAAAAAGATCAAAGGAATAACACTTCGAGGGGAATTCAAGAACCAATAGAATTTCAACAAAATGAGTCAACCATAATGGTTGAATTGACATATTTGTCATAAAAGAAAACTACTTTTTTTGCTCGTATTTTCGACATATCTCCCTGTTTTTTTACTCAAATTTCAAGCAGGGGAGCTCATTGGATGCGGAATTTAATTCTGCATCCAACGAGTACCCACGCGGCATACTTTGACATACCCCGCTACCCCAAAAACAAGAAATACCTGAAAAAACATGATGATGACATCATCATCATTTTTTTCAGGTATTTCTTGTTTTTGGGGTAGCGGGGTATGTCAAAGTATGCCGTGTGGGTACTCGTTTGATGAGGAATTAAATTCCGCATCCAACGAGCTCTTTCGCTCAGAATTTGAGTAAAAACACAGGGAGATATGTCAAAAATACGAACACAAAAAGTAGTTTTTTTCATTCTTCCTCCAAAATTAATAACTATTATTTTATTATTTTAACTATTATTTTATTATTTTCCTTAGGAGGCCCATTTTAGACCTCAAATTTCCTCTAATGAAAGATGCAAGGAAAGAAATACTCATGTAAATAACATAGAGAAAGAGATGTTTAGAAAGGTAGAGGAACATAAAGTGACCTTGGCATGACATAGACAAGACAAAGTTATAGAAGAAAAAAAAACAAAGATAAATGAGGATGAAAATAAAGAGTGGGTGGACAAAAATGTACTTTAAAGGGTAGAGGACAAGCCAACAAAAGAGATATGAAAAAAGAATAAAACAAAGGGCAATAAGGAAATGGAGATAGGAGACTGAAGACGAGGAAGTAGAGATGGCAATGAATTGAACAAGGACAGAATGATCCTCTAGCAAACTATTTCTCCTCTCTTTTTGAACAACTAAATCTTGTATATGTGGAGCTAGTGAAGATTGTCCTTAATTGGAAAAATTTAAGAAAAGGTTCTACTTGTATTTCAAAACGCCTCGACAAATATCTTCTAGATAGGAAGGTGTTGGCATGTGTTGGTTGTTACAAGTCCTGGGTAGGCTCTAGCAACTCTTTAGATCACCTTCCTATTCTTTTCCAAATTAAGGAAGTAGATCAAAAGCCTCCTGCCCCTTTCAAATTTAACCACTCTTATGTGAAAGATAACTCCTTCATTTATCTTATTACCAACAATTGGAAAATGTTTGATGCAAACTCAGAGAATCAGTAATATATCATTTTGTAGATGATCTCAAGATGGTCAAACAACTTGTAGTTTCCTGTGCCAAAAGGAAATCTAAGAATCAAAAGAAAACCTTTTAGAAGTGGAAAGTGCAATAGAAGCTCTGTTTAGTTCGAAATCAAGTGGAACCTTCTCAAATGAGGAGCTTTTATCCTTGAGAAGTTTGGAAGACAAGAAAATAATCCTCTTAAATGAGGAAGAAACCAAATGGAGGCTGGAAAGTGGGGCAACTTGGCTTGCTAAGGGGGATAACAACACCAAATTCTTTCATAATTATGTTAATCATAAAATAAGTGTAAGTACAATGTGGGAGGTCAAGTCAATGAACAATACAAAGTTGAGCTGCTTCTTGAACATTGCACAAGTAACCTCTCAGTACTTTAGGTCCCTCTTACAGAACTTGCACACTCTAAGATGGAAGCCATGTTGAAGGTTATACAACTATTTCGCAATTGCTTCAATCAGGAAATGAACAATTCTCTAACAATGGAGGTCTCCAATGATGAGCTTTTGGCAATTCCTATATCTATCAAAAAGGCGAGAAGCCCTAGACCTGATGGTTGGATAGTGGAGTTTTACCTTAGGCTTTTTGAACTTCTAAAAGAGGATCTTCTCATGGTTGTGGAAGATTCAAGGCTTTCAAGTAAGGTTACAAGTGCTTTAAACTTAGCCTCTATTTCTCTTATTCCTAAAAAGAACAACTTTGTTTCCTTTGATGACTATTGGCATATCTCCTTATGCAACTTGGTCTACAAACTTATAGCCAAAATCATAGCTTCTAGATTAAAGAGGATGCTATCTAGTTTTGTATCCCCTAAACAATTTGGGTTTATCTTTAATAAGCATATATGTAATGTAGTGGACACAACCCAAGAATTCCTTCACTCCATTAAGTCTAGGAAATTACCCATAACCATCATGAAAATTGGCTTATCCAAAGCCTTTGACAATGTAAATTGGCTCTTCCTCAAACTAATTCTTGTAAATATGAGAATGAACCTTCAAACTTTAAATGGGATTATAGGTTGTGTGTCTTGGACTTCCTTTGCGGACCTTGTTAACAGCTCCCCATTGGGTTTGTTCACTTCCTCTCATGGCTTCAGGCAAGGATGTCCTCTTTTTCCCCTATTGTTTTCTTTGGTAGCTAAGGTACAAAGAAAATTGATCTCTAAGGCTAGAAGAGATGGATCCATTAAAGGAATTAGGGTTGCAAGGACTTCCTTTGTTACCCACCTTTTTGTAGATAGAATTCAACTCTTCACTCAAGTATATCCTTAAGAGAGGTTTATCTTTCAAGCTTATCCTTGACTCTTTTTGTGGGGATACTGGCATGGAAATCAACCTTACTAAATCATGTATGTTTCGCAACATTGAAACTAATTTGGAGAGGTAGCTCTTCCAAGCCCTTCCCTTGGCCTCTAGTTCCTTGGACTCGAGTCTAAGGTATCTAGGCTTCCTTCTTAATAATAATAACTACAAATTTGCAATTTGCCTCTGATTGTATAAACAATATAAGCAAACATATCTTGGTGATGTAATAGATGGCTCTTAAGAGGAGGCAGACTTGTGTGTTGATAAAGTATTTCCTTGAAATCATACATGTTTATTGGCTCTCCATTACCCACATCCACAAATGAATTCTACACTAAATTAAGAAAAAAATGCTTCAACTTTTTATGGATAGGCAAGAAGGAAAAAGAAGGCATCCCCTTGATCAAATGGTCAAAGATAACCAAACGAAAAAGCTCAAAGGTATGGGGTCTTAAAAACATTTATGCCTTTAGCCACTCTCTTGCTGCAAAAATTCTCTAGAGGCTACTCTTCTCAGATAACTTCTCATATTACTTATGGGAAAAAAATCACAGAAGGAAAATATTTTCAATGTTACAGTATTGAAAATTGGATAAGGATGGGTCCAAAAAACCACCAAGTGGCCTCAAATGTCTAGAAAGGCCTTCTAAAAGGATTTACCCTTCATGCCTTTTGGGTTGCATGGTTAATTGGAAAGGGAGACAAAGTAAAATTGGAAGATGATCCTTTGATATGGTGCATAGTCCCTTATCAATGGTCTCCTCCTCTTTTGGAAGCTCTTCACCTCAAAGGGTGTTTTCTTCTTGTCAATGTCTTTAAGAAGATCAATCCTAGAAGTTGGCTTCAAGACTAGCTCTATGCAATAGACTTAAATATAGAGGGTGATTCAAATAAAGAATGGTCTCTCTATGTCAAAAAATTAAAACAACGGTAATCTCCCTAAATGATCATGAGGATAAAATAAGGCGGTTCAAAACTAAAGCCCTTGGGTCTCAGACAACTAAGTTGGGCTATGAAGCATTGATGAAGGAAGATTAGGGGGATGTACATGTTTGGTGGTGGTTTTTTATTTGGAAGCTACAGTGCCCTCTAAAAACTAGGATCTTCATATGGCTAGCTCTCTCCAACAAATCCCTAACCTCAGATAATGCTAAAAAAGGTAATTGGCAAGGACCTAATAGATGTGTCTTATGAAAACAATGCGGGGAATTTGCAGATCGTCTCTTTGTCACTTCTCCATTCATCCAGGAAGTTTGGAAGGAAACCTTAGCTTCACTTAATTGTACTATTGTTTGGAACTCGAGGACTTTGTTGGATACTTTTCACTCATGGTCCTTGGAAAAGGCTGCTTGGAACCATGGAGCTTTACCTTGTTATGTGATTTGGGGACTCTAACTTGCAAGAAACAAAGGAATATTTTAAGCAACTTATCCCTTTATTTCCCAAGTGGCCCACTTTGTAGACTCTCTTATACAAAAAGATAGAATGTCCCTATCAAAAAAGACCCCAATGTTTTGGTTTATCCTATATTAGATCCCTATTTTCCCTAGGGCTTCTTTGATGGAGCTTGCCAAGGGACTCCACATACTTGTGGGGATAGGGTTCTTCTTCATTTATCTTCTACTCATTCTTTCTCTTTAACTTGGATTAGGTCGCAGTACCAATAATAAAGCAGAACTAGTTGCTTTTTAAGCCCTTCTTCAAACAATTGCAGACAAAGGCATAAGAAGACTCCAAATCCTAAGGTACTCCAAACTGATAATTGATTGGGAAAACAACAAGGTCTCTAGTGTTATAGTTGCAAACAAAGGCATGAGGAAGAAACCAAGTGGAGGCTGGAAAGTGGGGAAACTTGGCTTGCTAAGGGGGATAACAACACCAAATTCTTTCATAATTATGTTAATCATCAAAGAAGTGTAAATACAATGTGGGAGGTGAAGTCAACGAACAATACAAAGTTGAGCTGTTTCTTGAACATTGCATGAGTAACCTCTCAGTACTTTAGGTCCCTCTTACAGAACTTGCACACTCTGAGATGGAAGCCATGTTGAAGGTTATACAACTATTTTTCATTCAATCGGGAAATGAACAATTCTCTAACAACGGAGGTCTCCAATGATGAGCTTTTGACAATTCCTAAATCTATCAAAAAAGCGAGAAGCCCTAGACCTGATGGTTGGATAGTGGATTTTTACCTTAGGCTTTTTGAACTTCTAAAAGAGGATCTTCTCATAGTAGTGGAAGATTCAAGGTTTTCAAGTAAGGTTACAAGTGCTTTAAACTTAGCCTCTATTTCTCTTATTCCTAAAAAGAACAACTTTGTTTCCTTTGATGACTATTGGCATATCTCCTTATGCAACCTGGTCTACAAACTTATAGCCAAAATCATAGCTTCTAGATTAAAGAGGATGCTATCTAGTTTTGTCTCCCCTAAACAATTTGGGTTTATCTTTAATAAGCATATATGTGATGTAGTGGACACAGCCCAAAAATGCCTTCACTCCATGAAGTCTAGGAAATTACCCATAACCATCGTGAAAATTGGCTTATCCAAAGCCTTTGACAATGTAAATTGGCTCTTCCTCAAACTAATTCTTGTAAATATGAGAATGAACCTTCAAATTGTAAATGGGATTATAGGTTGTGTGTCTTGGACTTCCTTTGTGGACCTTGTTAACAGCTCCCCATTGGGTTTTTTCACTTCCTCTCATGGCTCAAGGCAAGGATGCCCTCTTTTTCCCTTATTGTTTTCTCTGGTAGCTAAGGTACAAAGCAAATTGATTTTTAAGGCTAGAAGAGATGGATCCATTAAAGGAATTAGGGTTGCAAGGACTTCCTTTGTTACCCACCTTTTTGTAGATAGCATTCTACTCTTCACTCAAGTATATCCTTAAGAGAGGTTTCTCTTTCAAGCTTATCCTTGACTCTTTTTGTGGGGATACTGACATGGAAATGAACCTTACTAAATCATGTATGCTTCACAACATTGAAACTAATTTGGAGAGGCACCTCTTCCAATCCCTTCCCTTGGCCTCTAGTTCCTTGGAATCGAGTCTCAAGTACCTAGGCTTCCTTCTTAATAATAATAACTACAAATTTGCAATTTGCCTCTGATTGTATAAACAATATAAGCAAAAATATCTTGGTGACGTAATAGATGGTTCTCAAGAGGAGGCAGACTTGTGTTGATCAAGTATGTCCTTGAAAGCATACATGTTTATTGGCTCTCCATTGCCCACATCCACAAAGGAATTCTACACTAAATTAAGAAAAAAAAGCTTCAGCTTTTTATGGATAGGCAAGAAAGAAAAAGAAGGCATCCCCTTGATCAAATGGTCAAAGATAACCAAACCAAAAAGCTCAAAGGTATGGGGTCTAAAAAACATTTATGCCTTTAGCCACGCTCTTGCTGCAAAAATTCTCTAGAGGCTACTCTTCTCAAAAAACTTCTCATATTACTTATGGGGAAAAAATCACAGAAGGAAAATATTTTCAATGTCACAGTATTGAAAATTGGATAAGGATGGGTCCAAAAAACCACCAAGTGGCCTCAAATGTCTAGAAAGGCCTTCTAAGAGGATTTACCCTTCATGCCTCTTGGGTTGCATGGTTAATTGGAAAGGGAGACAAAGTAAAATTGGAAGATGATCCTTGGATATGGTGCATAGTCCCTTATCAATGGTCTCCTCCTCTTTTGGAAGCTCTTCACCTCAAAGGGTGTTTTCTTCTTGTCAATGTCTTTAAGAAGACCAAGCCTAGAAGTTGGCTTCGAGACCAGCTCTATGCAATAGACTTAAATCTAGAGGGTGATTCAGATAAAGAATGGTCTCTCTATGTCAAACAATTAAAACACAGTGTAATCTCCCTAATTGTTCATGAGGATAAAATAAGGCGGTCCAAAACTAAAGCCCTTGGGTCTCATACAACTAAGTTGGGCTATGAAGCATTGATGAAGGAAGATTAGGGGGATGTACATGTTTGGTGGTGATTTTTTATTTGGAAGCTAGAGTGCCCTCTAAAAACTAGGATCTTCATATGGCTAGCTCTCTCCAACAAATCCCTAACCTTGAATAATGCTAAAAAAGGTAATTGGCAAGGACCTAATAGATGTGTCTTATGAAAACAATGTGGGGAATTTCCAGATCGTCTCTTTGTCACTTCTCCATTCATCCAGGAAGTTTGGAAGGAAACCTTAGCTTCACTTAATTGTACTATTGTTTGGAACTTGAGGACTTTGTTGGATACTTTTCACTCATGGGCCTTAGAAAAGGCTGCTTGGAACCATGGAGCTTTACCTTGTTATGTGATTTGGGGACTCTAACTTGCAAGAAACAAAAGGAATATTTTAAGCAACTTATCCCTATATTGCCCAAGTGGCCCACTCTGTAGACTCTCTTATACAGAAAGATAGAATGTCCCTATCAAAAAAGACCCCAAAGTTTTGATTTAGCCTATATTAGATCCCTCCTTTCCCTAGGGCTTCTTTGATGGAGCGTTCCAAGGGACTCCTCATACTTGCGGGGATAGGGTTCTTCTTCATTTATCTTCTACTCATTCTTTCTCTTTAACTTGGAGTAGGTCGCAGTACCAATAATAGAGCAGAACTAATTGCTCTTCAAGCCCTTCTTCAAACAATTGCAGACAAAGGCATAAGAAGACTCCAAATCCTAAGGGACCCCCTAAGGGACTCCAAACTGATAATTGATTGGGCAAAGAACAATGTCTCTAGTGTTACTTTGGGTCCCATCATTCAAAAAATCTAGGAGGTAAAGTCACGATTTGACTTCCTCTCTTTCACTCACATTTATAGAGAATATAATGCCAATTTTGACTCCCTCTCTAAAGTTGTCCTTTGTCTATAGTTGGTATTGTTGCTAGTACAACAATTCAAAGGGATGGATCTTCTACATGAGACTCAACTTGAATTTTTTTAAATTGTTGTGGGCATCTTTTCTGTTATACTCATTCGGATTTCAAAAGTTCTCTACTTGATCTTAAGAGTTTCTACATGTTTTTAAGTACTCTGGATGACTATATTAGGATTGCTCGGCTTCAAGGCAATAGACCCTTGGTTGGATTATCTCATTGTCAAGTTTTGTCATTTTTTCATAAGACTCAAGTTTGTTGAGGTCTCCTTTTGAAAACCTCATAGTCTTGGACTATGTATGCTTTGATTTCTAGTTGGATTTATCAAGTATAATGTTTTTTTTTCTTCGGAAATAAGAAAAAAAAAGTGTTAAGGCAAATCTATGCTATTTTTTATTGCGTTATGGTTTCCTTATTCCTATATGTATTGTGATGATAATTGTGGAGAAGGTTAATGCTTTTTTTTGTAATGTTTTCTTGTTATTTTCAATAAATGTGTTGTGTAAGGTACAAATCAAAAGTTGGACATTTAGCATCAAAAGATTTAAAAAGACTTGAAGACTCTTCTCAAGGAAGTTCATTTTCCTAATCCCAGAGTACAAATGTCGGTATCCACTCGACAAGACCAAAGCACCAAGGTATGTAGTCCCTCACCCTTTGACTACCTAGGTCCCACAAGAACCCTTGGGACCTAGAAGCCATAAAATTAAATAGAAACTTGTAGAGACATACTCCAATCCTAGTTGATCAAAGTTAGTGTGCATTGAGCTACAATAGCACAAGGTGTAACCAATGATAGTGATCCACATGTATAAAGTTAGATCATGGGACCTAGTGAGACTTTGCACCTACTAGTCGGAGGTATGATGAGTTGATAAATAGGGTGCCTCATTGTCATCCATTTAATTGCCTCGACTAATAAAATACTAACATAATAAAAATGAAAATAATTAAGGGATGAGTTGATGCCTTATCATCCCAACCCACAACCTCATATTTTGCCACACAATGGAACTAGGGTTGATGCCTTGCCATCAACCACATAAAAAATTCATGTCCTTCTTGTGAATGCAACCAACACTATGCCACCTTGTAATTGCTTTGAAGGCAATTCAAGTCACGTGCAACTAAGGAGACTTGTCAACTTCTTAACTATATCAACATTCACCAACTAGTAACATTCATGGAGTTACCTACTCCTCAATGGATACCCAATAAGTTATAACCCAACATTCACAAAGTTGCGTACTACTCAATGCATAACCAATAACCCACTTAGTTGTAATAAGCCATTCATATCCTTAAACTATGCATAACTAATAGCTCACTTAATTGTAATAAGCAATTTATATCCTTAAACTTGTTGGTTAATAGCGATAATCCAAATTGAGAAGGGTCAAAGGCCCTTGTCTTTGAACAAAATCCTATATTGCATACACAACCTAAATTATGTTTTTAAATGAATTATCGTGGATCCATCTTAATACTAAATTTATTAAATACATAACAATATTAAGAAATCATGATTTTAATTAAATCATCATGGATTCATCTTACTTCTAAATTTATTAAATATAAATTGACTCCAATTTATTATTTTTTAATTAACCTTTCATAATGCACCTGGCTTCTGTGGAGCCATCAGAATTATTATTATTTTTAAATAACCTTTCCTAGTGTACCTAGCCCTTTGTAGCCAACCGAAGCTTTACTATACATTTACATAAGCTTGTTAAGTAAATATAGAGATCTTTATGGCGAGGATGATGGTCTATCGGCGTTAGTTGAGTTGGGGTCTGGACCACAGACCCAAGATTCATTCTTAAGCAGTTCTATGCTTCACCTTGGATTCTAAAAGATAGTGGCTGTTGATGGCTCTTTCAGATCTCAAAATAAAGAATTTTTTTAGCTACAGCTGCAACCCTTTGAAGTCAAACCTCCGACCAGTGTTTTTTTGTTCCGTGCTGAAAAATAGGAACCCCACACTATCCTCTACGGCAAGCAATACTTGTTATGCTATGGAGCATTTAATGCGACGGCGGTCGCACTGTCCGCCGTTGGATCCGTTCCAAAGAGCGATCCGATGGCGGACAGTGCGACCGCCGTCGCATTAAATGCTCCATAGCATAACAAGTATTGTTCGCCATCCTCTACTCCGCTTCTCTTTCCTCCGTACTTTTGCTCTCGCTAGATATGGGTGACAAGCTAAACAGTTTCGGTGGGGCTTACTACCTCAGAATACTTGTATGTGGAGTTTCTCGACTCTTTCCCATTGAGAGGGGTTGGCATTCCTCTGAAGTTGTGACTTCCTCTCATGCTTCCCTCGATATTATTTGGACCGTTGATTCATGCTTCCCTATTATTTGGACCGTTGATCAGCACTCTTCCTGGGTCTCCCCTTGCCTCATGATACATAAGCCTTTGCCACAATGTTTATTTTAGTGTTGTCTGTTGATTGAGACAATATGATCACTATTTTAGTGTTGAGTTTGTTGATTGAAATAATATGATGATTTTTTATCTCAATTGTTGACTGAGATAATATGATAATGGTGGGTTTTAACTTTTCATATAATAAGAATAATAATAAAACTCTATTTTTAATGTCACAGCCAAACTATACATAAGGTGTACATATTCTACCCTCCAGAGTTGAACCTATAACCACCTACCGTTTTTTTCTCTTCTTTTATGGGCGAACGACGGGGATTGAACTCGCGCGTGGTGGATTCACAATCCACTGCCTTGTCCACTTGGCTACGTCCGCCCCGTAAAAACAAACAAATTTGATATATCTACGGTTCTTCCATGATAGATCCGTCTCGACAACGAGCTAACGTTTGTCTGTTGGTCGGCGACCTCTGACAGGGAATCAAAGCAAGATCGAAGATTAAGGCTTATTACAAAGTGAATTCCATGAAATGTTACTGTAATGTCTATTAATAATATTTTGCATTAATCAAGTATGCGAGAAAGAATGTGATTGGGTCCCGAACTACCCAATTGAAGATCTGAGTCTATACTCATATTATAGAATGAATATGTTGATGATCTTTATCGAGCATCCATGGCTGAATGGTTAAAGCGTCCAACTCATAATTGGTGAACTCGTGGGTTCAATTCCTGCTGGATGCAGGGGAACTGCACATATTCATTCTTTATGGAATGGAAAAAGTATGAAGGATAACAACAAACATTTGAAGAATACCAAACCTTTCATTTTATTGAAAGGCTTGGTACTGTTCAATTAAGCAATACACGATAACAATCCATCAGAGTATTATCCGCCTATTGAAATAGATTCAACAGCGGCTAGATCCAGAGGAAAGTTGTGAGCATTACGTTTATGCATAACTTCCATACCTAGGTTAGCACGATTAATGATATCGGCCCAAGTGTTAATTACACGACCTTCACTGTCAACCACAGATTGGTTGAAATTAAATCCATTTAAGTTGAAAGCCATAGTGCTTATGCCTAGAGCGGTAAACCAGGTACCTGCTACAGGCCAAGCAGCTAAGAAGAAATGTAAAGAATGGGAGTTGTTGAAACTAGAATACTGGAAGATCAATCGGCCAAAATAACCGTGAGCAGCTACAATATTGTAGGTTTCTTCCTCCTGACCAAATTTGTAACCTGCATTTGCGCACTGGAGTCTCAGTAGTTTCCCTGATCAAACTGGAACTTACCAAATAACCATGCATAGCACTGAATAGAGAGCCGCCGAATACGCCAGCTACACCCAACATGTGGAATGGATGCATAAGGATATTGTGCTCAGCCTAGAATACAATCATGAAATTGAAAGTACCAGAGATTCCTAGAGGCATACCGTCAGAGAAGCTTCCTTGACCGATAGGGTAGATCAAGAAAACGGCAGTAGCAACTGCAACAGGAGCTGAGTATGCAACAGCAATCCAAGGACGCATACCTAGACGGAAGCTAAGCTCCCACTCACGACCCATATAGCAAGCTACACCAAGTAGGAAGTGTAGAACGATTAGCTCGTAAGGACCCCCGTTGTATAGCCATTCATCGACGGAAGCTGCTTCCCAAATGGGATAGAAGTGCGAACCGATAGCTACAGAGGTAGGAATAATGGCACCGGAAATAATATTGTTTCCATAAAGAAGAGAACCGGAGACGGGCTCACGAATACCATCAATATCTACCGGAGGAGCTGCGATGAAAGCAATAATGAATACAGAGGTTGCGGTCAATAGGGTAGGGATCATCAAGACACCGAACCATCCAATGTAAAGACAATTTTCGGTGCTAGTAATCCAGTCGCAGAAGCGACCCCATAAATTTGCGCTTTCGCGTCTTTCTATAATTGCGGTCATGGTCAGAGCTTCGTTTATAAAATCATCAGAGGCTCCCAAGCATAAGGCTTGTTATTTGACAATATAATATGATCCATGTATCAATGTCAACTAATATCCGGGATGGAATTTCAATATCTATCCCAACAGGATAGATACTGATCTATACTATATTGATAGAATATATATTTCTTTTAGATATACTCTATACTTTTTTGCATATATTCCACACTCTATAGATCTATCTGTGGTTAGATACTCCATCAAATTCTTTATTTTTGGTTCCATGAATGGGAGATCCATTGTAATGAGAACGGATAGGATTGAATCAGTGAAGAGAAAGAAAAAAATTGTTCGCTACAACGAAGTGCAATGCGATTCCGGAACCGAATTCTGAATAAATTGATATGAGTGGGATATGAATTCTTCATCACCTTTCCGGAGAACCTATAGTGCGATAGTTCGTTCCTTGTGAATAGGAACAAATATGAAAAGGAACGTGATTGAATCCAGAACCAGAATAAGTGGAAAGAGGTACCTATCGGAATTGGATCAATTTGATCCGCCGGGTTGCCCGGGACTCGAACCCAGAGCTCGTCGGATGGAGTGGATGATCTGCTCCTTCAGTATCAGTAAGAGCGAGAAATCTCTCCCCAAACCGTGCTTGCAATTCTCATCGCACATGGCTTTCTCCATGTAATGTATCTATTTCCTAATCATTTTAGTTCTCGGATGGAAAAAGAAAAATGATTTTGAATCGAGGCAATTACTCAAAGAGCATTTCATTGGTCAAATAAGTTTTCTACTTTTAGATCCTGTATCTTTTGCCAGGAATTGGCTAGGGAATTTATCTGGGGAATATCTGAATGCCAAATTCGTTCTCTCTGTGAGCGAGCCCCCGACTTTGATGAAAAGGGCGGAGAATCGAATTCTCGTTCTTTTGAAAACGATTTTTTAAAGAGTTCTGGACCTAATTCCTTCCGAACTACACGTATCGTACTTTTATGTTTACAGGCTAAAGTTTTAGCACATGATAATGAAAGTATATACTTTATACGATATAAACCATCTCGACCAAAGGATCCACTATAGTAATGAAAAATATTTTTCCAAATTCGATCAAATCGATCGAGGATATCATCATCTGTTAGACTGGTCCAAGACAATTTACTAATTGGCCGCCCTGATATGTCACAGAATTTTTCTCTAGCCAATAATCCAATTATTGGTATAATCGGAACTATTGGATCAAATTCACCGGTAATCAGATCGGCAATAAATAACTCATCTAGCATTTTGGTCCTGACCAAAAGAGGTTTCATCCGAATCCTCAGAAAATAGCCTAGAGAAGAAGAACAATTCTTGGATAATTGATGAGAACATACCCTATATGGTTCGAACCAAAGATGGAAATAACATTGCCGAAAAATTAGAAGATGATATCTACATTTTTTCAGTAGGAGATGAGTACCCTTTATAGCTATAATAGATCTTTTTCCATATCTAACATAATGAATGTTAGGATCCTTCAACGACCAGATCCTTTTCAGTGAATTTCGACGAGAAAATATGAGAATATGTTTTATCTTTCGATTAAAATGAGTTCGCTCAAGGAAAGATCCATGAGACAATGATCGTGAATGAGAGGATCGTTTAAGAAGGGGAACTAAAATGGATTCGCATTCATAGACATAATGATTCCACAGGAACAGGAAGAATCTTGTATTCACTCTCGGGGCGACAATAAGTGATCTTTGTAAATTTTCTGAACTATTTCGATATTCATAGAGAACAGATCGTAATAGGTGCAAGGAGGGAGCATCTCCGATCCAGTGACGAAAGGTTCGAACCAAAATTTCCGGATGAATAGAATAGGGTATTCGTGTATCTGATATATAATTTGAATGTGGGAATTTATCTTCCAAGAAGGGAAATATTGAATGGATCGACCGGAAACTCTTCCATTCATTAATCCCTTCCACAGAATTTTTTGACCGTATAGAGAACGGAACTTCCAGGACCAATGTAAGTCCTTCTAGTACCGATTCATAATAGGAACTCTTGTTGCGATCAACTAATGGATTTGGATCACGATTCACGAATAAAAAAATTGAATGATTTTGTTGACGTATTTGACCAATCAAACGTTTTACAGTTAGGAAACTGAATTGATCATTGGAACTTACATGTTCCATCGGTTCGGAGGAACTCAATCCATCCAAATAATGATCATGATAAATTGAATAAAGATCTTCCTAAGAAAAGAGTGGATATAAAAAGCATTGTTGCCAAGAGCTATCTTCCTTTCCGTTTCTATGGAACTCATCCATTTTCAAACCTCAGCTATGGCCCTCGTTCATGAGAATAACCTCTTACTTTCTGAGATAATACATGGTGCGATCTAGTCGGGACAAGATAGAAAAAAAGAGATATATCCGGATATCCAGATTCTATCTTCTATTCAGCAGATTTACTACTCAAAGATCTCATTCGTCATGAGGAAGAATGAAAATCTTTTATTTTGGCAACCGATCGCTCTCCTGACTCATGGAATAAATAAACCTGGTCAGTACACTATTTATCTTACACATCTGTACTCGAGTACTTAGGACTCATTGTGAGTTTATAAATCCCTGATCTATTCAGGAAAAACCTCCCGATATCGGGTACTAAAATGCTCTTAACTTCTGATCAGTAAAGGGAATTCCTCGCTCGTTTAATTGGAACAAGGAACAAAAGCTCGTCTACCCTCCAGAGTTGAACCTATAACCACCTAGAAAGAAACACATGACTTACCTACAATTATCCACTTCAACTGTGAGTAAATACCTTTGGCTAATTTCAACAACTATAAGAAGGAGCATTGATCAGTGAGCATCTCATGATAGAAGAATATAAGAAGTAGCATTGATCAGTGGGCATCTCATGATAGGAGAATGTCACAAGAACATCATGGCCAATCTGATCTCGCCTGGAGAAAAAATAGAGTCCCGATATTGATCTGTTCCCTTCCACTTATCTTCCCATAATGCTTGATACTTGATATGATTCATCTGCCTTTTCAATTATACAGACGTATCCTATTGGCATACCTCTTACTGCTGATACTGTTTTCACTATTCATATATACATCATTGATAATTTGTATTGACTAGTTTTGTTGACTGTTTTCTAACTAGCATAGATCCATTTTAAACCTGGATCTATCAAGCACGAGAAATCCAATTTCTTTATGTGTACATTTTTTTACCATTTGGATCTCTTTGGGTAGTTGGTAGATCTAGGTTTAAAATGAATCTCTGCTAGTTTGGGTTTTAAAATGAATCTCTGCTAGTTAACTTTTTTTTATGTAAGTCTAGATGTAATTTATATTTCTCATTTTTTATTTTTTAATCTTTTATATAAGTCCATATGTAATTTATATTTTTCATTTTTTTTTATTATTAATATTTTTTTTTTATGTTGGCTAGCATAACTTGAGACAGGATATCCCCATACAAAATTGGAGAGCACTTTGCTTCTCTGATGCAATCATTTGAGACCACTATTATTTATTGTTTTTTCTTTCTGTTCATATATTTTAGAACCATAATAATCATCCATCAGGAAAGCTGACAAGAAAAACATCATTCAGAAGCGAGCTCGCTCTTTAAGGATGGTAGATTGTCAAAAAGTGGTGATAAGCAGGCCATTATAAAGTTGCTCTGCCCACCGCTTTCTATATGCAGAAAATTTCATTGCCACCCGAAAAATACTTTCCATAAAGTTTCAGATAAATCGAGTTTTCTACACACGAACCACGAACAGACATGTCCTAACTTTCATGATTTGGACTCGTGTAATGAGATATGGAGACAACGAAACTTTGTTCCTTTAGATCTCACAGAAAATTCAAACTTAATGTTCATCTGACACTGTAAGGAAGACCACAAAAAGGAGTGGAAATAGAAATATATGTTCAATTGATGACATTTTCACCTGCAGCAGCTATAATGCAACTGCCTTCAACATATTTTTACAGGACTCAGGCTAGATAACCATTACATCACTACCGACAAATTTTACTGAAACAATTCCAAAGAAATTTGCCATGAGTGGGGTTCTGCATTCCTACTGAAACTCTTTAATTCTACTACAATTATGTGCCTGCTGAACCAGTGTAATCAGCTTTGACTATAATAGTCAAATTCATACTCTTATGTACTGATGGTATATTTCATGTGCAATCCATTGCCTAATGGATTCGCAGCAGCAAAGTAAACCCTGCACAGTTAAATGATAAAATACTAATTTACAAGACCAACTGCAAGGCTAAGCGATTGATGGCAAACACATTTTTTGCAAGTCTGCCCCTATTTTACCTCCAGCTTGCCATCAAGCTGGATCTTGCAGTCACCTTGGTACAACGGATTTTCTGTGAGTCCATCATAAGACTAGATTAAATACTAGACTTGATACCGGTTTTCTAACTAGATAAAAGTAAAGGTGTCCGTCACATATATTAACCATTCTGTCTTTCAACAATGGTACAGGAACCCAAGCATTGACGATAGAAGTTCTGATCTGCTCCCAAAAATTCCAACAATGGGTGAACAGTCAACTCCTTGACCTGAACAAATAGCGCAATACAAAAAGCAGATAAGTTTGCAGCTTTTGCAGCATGATCAACTTACAAATAAGGATGAAGAGAGCAGAAAATGGCACTGACTACGGACAAATAAAATGACTGAGCTATGTAAAAAAATGACAAATAGACTCTGATATCAGCACGGACATCTTGAAAAATAAGAGAATTCAATGTACGACTTGAAAAGAATTTTGAGAAAAACAACCAAAAATATATATTTCAATCCAAAATGATGTAAAATTCAGGTTAGAGATTGTTACAGGTGCAGCATCTTGTATTTGAGATCACTGGGAAAACAAGTGTAACAGTTTTTAAAAAGGGGCCTTTTTGTCACCATGATTTTCATTATTGTTTCTTATGATGGGATTCAACAGAACATTAACATATATCTGAAAAAATATGCTATACTAATACAATTTAAGCCATTAGGGAATTGGTCATGAAAATATTACCATTAGATATCTGTTTATTTGGAGCAAATGTTTGTACTTGTTTAAAAAGACTTCAAAAATAAGAGCTCTAGGGTAAATGACTATAATTGTAAAGAGCCCTCTAAGGCACCAAGAATGTATCGTGATATATTAGAAACGTCCTGCTGTGATATACCCTGAGGGCCTGGTCATATAGTATGTTCTCCATGATAAATTAATGCATGGAAATCTTCTGTGAATCCATATCGAAATTATTGGATAACAGGGTAGCATTGATGACGAAGACGATGTATTGTTTGCTTACAGAAACAAGAAGTTACCTGTTAGGATTGAGATAAAGAAAACACTTAATTACTGGTCAGTGGCTTTAGGGGTACAACTGCCTATAGAAGATGCAAACATACCATGCCACAATCAAATCCTAGAACTCTGCTTGGCCATCATTTCTCTCGTCCACAATATCTAACAAAGCTAGCTATAAGTGAGTTGGATGATACCATGTCCACGATCATTTGCCCCCATTCTCGGGGAGCTATAACTTCCTGCAACATCACTCTAACTATCATTGCACTGCTTTAGGTCAATAATATATGAATTTATCTTATCTGTGTGCATACCAAAAAGAATGGTTTTTGGTTCTAACTTCTAAAGGAGAACAGAAGTTTGATCAGCCTGGCAAGCACGATTTTTGGTAGCACCAAACTTCACTATCAAAACCACAACAAAAGTAATACGAAAATCAAGAGCAGTCTGGAAACCACAAAGGTAGACCATAATTGTTGCTAGTGCTCCAGTTCTATGTTCTCGAGGATGGCATCACTACCCAAGAAGGAAGATATCCACAAACAAAGCCTATGCCAATGATAACTCTGCAATCTTAAGTGTCTAGACTCTAGAAGACCTTTACCTGAATCTGAACTTCAGATGCTACTCTGTAAGAGTCAAGATGTGATTTTGGTGAGAGTCTCCATATGAAGCCCAATCCACAAGAATCTAGGTCAATCCATTCAGAAAACCTGAATGTCCATGAAATTTTTCCCACAAATTTTACAACTTAGGAACCTTACCCTCATTGTTCCATTCAATCTACCATACAGCCTAAAAATCTGCTTGGTCATCTCCATGGCTCACACCTTCATCCACAAATTTATTTTTATTTTAGAGTTATAGTTTCCAGGTGACTATTGGCAATATTTATTTCTAGTTTAGTTCTATTTCAGTTCTTCTCTGATATAAGACTATGGTACAAACTGTTCCCATTGTTTATCTTTCTTATCACCCTTTCAAGCAATTAAATTATTCGCATCCTAAAAACTAAGTGCCTTTTATCGGGACGAGTGCTAGAGAAGGAGGTAGAAGCTCCTAGTCTAATTTAAATATTATGACAAATAATATTTCACACTTCACTTTCATTTTGTTTCCCCAAAACAATACATTTTTTAAATATTTCCTCATTAAATACTTCAATCATCTCTGTAGCCTATCCCAATCCTCTCCATTTGTTGTTACCTTACCTCCATTCGCTTAATGAGCCTTAAAAGCCCTAAAATAAAAATGATCTAAAAATTAAAAGGAACATCAGACCATAGACCATCATTATATAGATTATAGAGGTGTTATAAATAACAAACAGCTAAACAAGATTTAAAAACTAAACCTGGCCCTGCAGTTCAGGCAGACTTCTATGCAAGAGGTAAGCAACATGGTCAACCAGGAAAGTAATTAATAGAAAACTATTCTAATAGAGTTTTCCTTCAGAGATTAGCAAGGTTCCATATTAAGTCACATTTTGATTTGTATTATCATAGATAGATAAGTGATTGTTTTGATGACTAGTATGAGAGCCAACTAAAGTTGGAGAGATATCTCAAGAATACAATGATATTTTTCGGACATGCAAGAAATGTTATATGGTCTTTAGCTGACCTCAAGGTGGACTGCTTTCTAAATCGATCTTGTTAATTACATATATTGGGTCCAAATACTCCTTAACGCTGTCACTAAAATTACAAGACATAACCTCCACATATGACATCAAAAACCTACAAGATAAGTGCTGGATCAGACTCGCTCATGGTGAACAGAACCAAGGAGCTCAAAATTAAGTTTTGCATAAGGGCTGGATCAGACTCGCTCATGGTGAACAGTACCAAGGAGCTCGAAATTAAGTTTTGCATAAGGGCTGGATCGGACTCTCTCATGGTGAACAGTACCAAGGAGCTCAAAATTTAGTTTTGCATAAGCACATTACATATCCGACTTAACAGACCTTGGGTTGCAACTTGCAATCAGGTAGATCTTCAACTGTAGACTGAACTGGTAGAGAACTTTATGTCTAACATTCTAAATCTTTGGCAAGTAATCTTCAAGAATTCTGTTGGCCAAATTAAATTCAGAAATAGAAGGCAAGGTCTTTCCCTCTTAGAGTCCATGACATTTCTATGTAATCGCCTCTTAACATGCAACCTAAAAGAGCTACAGTAAGATCCGTCGTTTTTCTCTTTCAGTAATCAGTAGTACATAAGTTTTGTGCAAAACTATACAACAAACCTGACTAAATTCCAATTTCCAAATATGTTGTACCTTAGTCTTGGCAGTTCTATTTAACTAACTATTTTTGAAGTTCAAACCTGCTAATTGCACGCTAGATCTACAGCCCAGTATGATACAAACGTCGTCATATGTAGGCTTCAAAAAAATATAATCTTATAATAAATAGTAATAACAGCAATACTATAAGTTAGTCAAATATAGATACAAAGAAAAATAAAATTATTTCTATATTTATGAAAGAGAGATTTGATATGTATACGTGATATAAAAACTGCTACATAAAAAAAAAAAAGAGATACCAGATTTAGAAACGCTCAAGAAATGATATTTAGATAGAAACATTGTTACAATGCATATATATATATATTGACAATACATACGATACAAGAATATGCAGCAACTAAAAAGAAATAGGCAAAAAAGCTTCAGAAAAATACAGGACAGTAATGAAAGAATTCCACTTTTCAGTTCTAGGCTCTCATGAGAGAAGAAAGAAATGCTAGCTCAAGGAGCTTTTTGTAAGTCATTCAAGGACAGTCTATGTTATTCTATATGAATGAAAGATTTTTTTCCATGGAAAATATATATATTTATGGACAATAATCAGAATTGTAATTTTACACATCCATATTTGCATAAGTTTTGAGTTCTGAGTTCCACTGAGTTAAGTGAGACCACAGCCTGCCTAGATCCATCCTAAATTATTGAAAATTTTAAAGCTCAAGGGACTTGATCCCTTTAGGCCCTTGATATATCGGGGGTTAACATGGATCTACACTGGTTAGGATCACTTGACTCTCATTGCCATTTTGTTCACAGCTCATTCTTCCAATTCTTTTCTTTTCATTTTGAACAATAATTCGGTGATCTTTTCCTTTGCATCATTTCTGTTGAACTAAAATGCCTGTCTTCTAGTTATTGCTCTTTCTAAGGATCTCCATGAGGAGAGAACCAGATTGTAACGAATCATTTAGTTACAAAAGCTAAATATGGATTCTTCTCCTCAAACATCCTTCATTCATGAATTCATTAGTATATCACAGAGTAGGATGCGTTCACATCCAAAGATACCCTTCTTGTGGAAAATAAATAGCTAATACAAAATTGCTATCCCAAGATACCACATATTAGATGAAGAAAATTGAAGGCTTGGAAAAAGGTGACACATGTCTGAAACAGTATCCAGAATAGCTAAACTAACATTGACTGGGAAGTTTGGCACAAACGTCAAATATGTTTACCAGAGTTTGCATTCAACTCTGAGGAGGAGGAATATGCTGCAATGAGTATACATGGAATTTATATTGCAAGCTCCTTTTGAAGAATTGGCTTCCAATTATTAGATCATCCCTAGCTATTTGGAAATGGATCGTAGGAAACTCCATGCCAACATCCAAAAATGAATATTAAACTCTGTTCCAGAGTGGATTAACTGGCCTTGGCCAAAAACAATCCCTTTCCGGTTGGAAATAAAAAGCAAAGTCTATTTCCTTATCTTTACTAGTATGTCTGGAATAGCTTTGATATTCCATGTAAAGTTGTTGAGTTCCATAATAGACCTGCCCTCAGAGAAAGACCACGAAAATTTATAATCTGGGCTTAAGACATAATACAGTTTGATATGTTCTTAACTGGACATTAAACTTAATCTGAAGGAGCCTGTGGAAGAGAACTGACCACCCGGTGTATTCATCTCACCTTCCCACGAAATTCTTAAAACATTAAAAAAGTATGGAGTTACGTAGCAATTTAAGAGGTTCAAGTTATTTAAGTCCTTCCCTTGGGGATCCCGGAGAACTATAGAATACTACATTCAGAGTTAGGATCGTGCATAGCAATAGTACATATAGCGAAGTACAATTAAATAGACAAATAATTGAAAAGATGGCTAGCGTGGATGATACAATGTTGGAATAAAGAGATATGAAACCACGTTTGAAATTTGAAGGAACAAAAAAATTCTAAAATGGTGTCAAATTTCAAAAATTAAGACTGCTCTCAAAGTCTAAAGACCCTTTTAATTTCAACAGAAGTCTATCTATTTGATGAAGCTTCAATGCAGTCAAATAAACAACAGAAACTAGATTGTAGGGACCATAAGCTCTAAATTCACATTTGGGACAATCCAATAACAGAAATACATTAAAAGATCACCCTCGAAGATCCTTGGGCTACGACAACTCAAAGCGATAGCACAACCCACTTAACTGGTTTCAAATTTTTGAGTCTAGTCCCTATCTCATGGCAGGTAACAAGAAAGCTGGGCGTAGCAACATCTGTAGTTCCAGTTTTCATGTCTCACAGTCACCCTTTTCAAGCACTTCCGGTTTAATAAAATTACTTGAATTTTTCAAAGCTGTTAGAGAAGTATGCTTATAAAGGCTGTACATCTAAGTTCAGCAGGTAATGGTTCTGAAATTTTAGAAGGCTCTTAAGATATCTATGATTACATGGGTTCTACACATGTAAATTTAGCAAATAATGATTTTACCGGAGCGCTGCTATACAGACATGCTAGCTTCTAGAAACACTCAAATTTCCAAATGGAAATGAATGTTAATTCTTGCCATGTTCCACCGATCAGAACCATTTCCCTAACAATTCAAGTGAGACTGTAGAGTCTAGACTCTGCGAGTCTGCTTGTTTGACAAAGCAGTTTCATCTTGAAATATCCTGAACCAACTCCTCGAAATATCAAGAGGTGTTGTACTTCATAAGCTTCTTTTCGTGGATACAAGGGCCCATGGGGTATTATAGTTGAAATCTTGTTCTGTGAAATTAAATCATTAATGAATGGACTGTTTTAGTGCTATATGCATTGGATGCAAGTTACAGTCGGCAATGTGCACATGAACCAATGAATTCCCTACGTAAACAATATCTACCAGCATAGTAACAGATGTCTGATAACCATTCCCAAACGTTTTGAATCAAAAGGTAGGCAAAAGTTAGGATCTAGTATCATTACCGAAATCTTGCTTAGGCAGAGGCCACATTAGATAAGATCCAGAAAACCTTTTTGAAATCTTTGCATAACTATACTTAGAGTTAATCAATGTCTAGCTTATGTTGCACCCATGTAAGTTAATATCCAGTGATTACGGAAATTGTGTTCAGATAAAGGTCTTTCAGGATTGAGACGTAAAGATTTTCATTAAATTCTTGCATTTATACATCAAGATGCCACCTGAATGTGCTTGATTCATGCCGAATTGCATCATGTTAAGATCTAGTAAACCTGATACAATATCTGGACTTTCCAGGATTTGAGACCTAAGAATCGTTTTCCTGTAACTACACATCAGTATGCTGCTAGCATAGATAACTTTAGCTCAATTTCCACAGTTATACACCAGCCAAACTATCTCCGAGACTTAGTAGACATGAAGGAGAGCAGAGTTGTTTGAAGGATCTAGGATGCTACCTGATTGAACTCTGTAGCGACCCAAAATCAGGAGTGGAGCAATCTTCAGATTGATCTAGGACGACATAGCAAGCAAGTCAAATTAACCTACGTGATTGTGTGACATACTTGCAGCCAAAGAGATCTAGTAAAAGAATACAACGCATTTCCGCTAGAGCTGATGCCCAAATTTAGTTTCCATAATCTTGGACCTATTAGTCATGCATCGCTGTGTTATTAAACTTAATTAGCCGTATTTCTCGGAGACATAGCAGCCTCTAGTCCGTAAATCCCCAAAGCCTGCCAAGCCACAGTGAGAACGTGAGTGCTTAAGCATTGAGTTGGTTTTGAGCCCAACTCCAAAACCAAAATCAAATGGATTACAGAGAAGTTCAAGGGTTTATTGTGAATCAAACCTAAGAGACCCACTAAGGAATGTGAATGTAAAAGCAACGTTTTTATGGGATTGAGGGGAATTCAATATTTTCCTGCCACCTGAAGCTAAGAAACTTACTGGACATGAATTGAATTATACAGCATGGATCATTTTTGGGGATTGAAGGGAATTATACTGCAAATTGGTGTTCATAATTTAATGCCTTTCCTCACTGAAATTTCAATGCGTGTTCTCTGTTTTGCCTTTTAAACAACATTTGCTCACCTGTGTAGTAAGGAAATTCCGTATCCTTTCCTCACTTCCCAAGGAGAGAGCGAGGAGGGGGCGCGTGAGCAGCGGCGTCAGGGGGAAGTGGAGCAGTAGTGAGGGCGAGTGTCGTGGACGACGTATTCGTAATCGTATTCCTATCTGTGAGTTTTCGCTTACCGTTTTTCCCCGACAGAAGCCTGGCGATCTGCAGCTGTGTCTTAGCAATAATCTCCGTCCGCTTCAGCTCCATCTCGCCCCGCCGGACCTCTGTCTCTGCCCGGAGACGCTCGGAATCCTTGTATAGTCTCATCTTGGCCTGCTCCAGCTTCACGATGGAATCCGCAAAGGATCGGATGCTCTCGGCCACTTCGCTGCTGCCTCCGCCTCCACCGCCGCCGCCAGAGCTCTTGCGGCGCTTGGACGAGTAATTATTAGCCACGCCCTTCCCTGAGCCGTCGCAGGGCGCGTGGGCGATCTTGCTGCGGGGCGTGCTGGTGTCGGTGTCCAGCGCTGCGCTCTCCTTCCGATTGGGGAGCGTGTTTGATCCGTCGTCTGCTTGGTTGCTATCCTGCGCCGCCGGTGCCACCCGGACCAAATCCACCTCCTCCTGCTTCTGCGCTTGCGCTTGCCCTTGCCCTTGTTCTTGCCCTTGTCCGTGGCCTTGGCCTTGGCCTTGGCCTTGTCCTTGACCCTGCCCCTCCGCCTGCCCTTCACGCTCCTCCACGGGAGGCGGAGGAGGAAGTGGAGGCGGAGGTGGAGGTGGAGTTGGAGACTCCAGCAATGCCAAATCAGGGGGAGGATTTCCAATCGCGTTCGCACACGGAATCGGGTTGGCGTCGCCTGCGGCAGCAGCAGCTGTTCGACAACGGAGCAGGCCATCCAAACGGGAGTAAAGCGGCCAGGAAGAGCCGTTGGCGTTGCTATTGCTGCCATTTAAGGTGGCAGCCTCGGCTCTGTAACGTTTCTTCATAGACTCGATCTTGTTCTTGCACTGGGTCTGCGTCTTGGTGGACTTGGTGCCATTGGCTCGCGTGGAGACATGGCGGGCGACATCCTCCCAGTCGTTCCCCTTGAGCTTTGCCCGGTTCCGCAGCAACCATTTCGACTCGTAGGCGTCCAGCAGCGTCGTCACCGCGCCCTCGCTCCACTCGTCTCGCTTCACCCGCTCCGGCGTCTTCGACAACGTTAGCACATCCCCGTTTGCATTGTTATTGTTATTATTATTACTGCTTCCTCCCGGTCTCTGGAGCGGCTTCTCCAAAGAATCAAGCTTGCCCATCGTCCCCCAACTGCTGCCGCTTCCCTTCCCGTTTGCAGGCAGCGTTAAGACTTCCTTTCTGTACGCGTCTTCTTCCCCATGGGACCTCACCTGTACGCAGTCGGAACATAGACGGGGAGGGGAGGGGGGGGCCTTTGCTAGCTTGTATGAGGAGAGGCGGGGAGGGGGATGAGAAATTAAAAAAGCACAGCAGCGCGGTCGACGTCGCAGCAACAGGACGAGGACGAGGACGAGGACGAGGCACGGAGACAAGAAAAAGCGTGCGCTACAGTCTCCCGGATAGCAACGTCGACCGCGCCTAAGAGAGTAACCGAGCTCAGCCAACCCGGCCCGTCCCGTCCCGTCTAGTTGACTGCACTGCGCGCCGTTCTCGATCGGTGGGTCGATGTTCCTTGCTTCCTTACTCCACCCGGACCCGGACCCGGTTAAATGACAAAATTCATCCCCGACTCCCGTTTGTCCGAGAAACCGCTGGCGGATGACCAGGACCGTGGGCAAGTAGCTTCCCCTGCGGGACCCTTCAGCGCGAATTCGGTGGGAGATGCGGGGCCACGAACCCTTACGGCTATCCGTGGCACCGGCGGGTGGTACGCGGTCTGCCTGTTCTTCTGCCTACAGTGACTGCGACCGTGCGCCACTTACCGTGCCTTCACCGCCACCTGTGGGCTTCTAAACAAAGATTTCTCTTTTCTCTTTTTCTGATGTAACTAGGCAGCCAGCCAGCCACACGACTCTCTTTTGGTCTTCCCCCACCCATGTGATCTCTCTCTACCCTGTTGGAGATGATACCAAAACAATGTTGCTGAGTTGTGTTTAGTGGAGTATGATGCAAATCGGTGACTGACCGACCCGCATGATTAGGACTGCCACTGCCCCTGCCCCTGCCCTTTGCCATTACCATTACCATTCGTCCATGGCGTGCATGCATACGAAAAAGGTTAAGTGAGTGTGATACCTAGTGGAGCCCCTTCCATTGTCATGTCGAGGTAGAGTAATTGAGAAGCCTAGCTAACCATTATTCCTTCTTACCACATAACCCGAAGCATCTAACCGGGACGGGTCGGATCCAAGTAGTGAGTTAGGAGGATAAGGTGGCACTCATGGAGAGGTCTTGTCAAGAATGCCCATATTCCAAGTTTCGATTAACCCACTCCACTCCATTGGTGTGTTGTCCACTATCAAAAGTGAGGTAGCAGCACATGCAGTCTATTCAATGGAGGATACCATGGGGGTCTTATCAACTAAGCAGGACCCGTGACTTGGCATGTAGTTTTATCATAATCTTTCTTTCTGTACAGACTCTAGGCATTAACAAGTGGGTTCGAATTCTATGAGGTGGCCCCCACTTAAGGGGAAAACACTAGCACTTTTGTGGAAGGCGCATACTCTGAGGTGATTGAGCGTGCTAATTTCAAATAAGGACAAAATATCTTTAACAAATACTATACTAATTTCATATCCTAAAGAGAATCCCCGTACTATCAATTATTAATTATGTATGTCCAGGGGTAATGAATTCTACATTGGAATAGAATAGCTCTCACATTCTTTGCTAAGGAGATGCTAGGTGTGTTAACCAAGCTTTTGCAATGACGCTACATTCTACCGAATCAAATAAGAGGTTTTAGAATCCTTTCCTGGGAATGCTGGGACAAATGTCACAAATGTCAAAATAGACATGGTACTCTTCCCACTTGAAAATGTCGAAACATTACAGGTTAATGTTAGTTGGGAGCCATTAAAGATAATTAAATTAAAAGTTACTTTAGAGTGTTAATTGTTATCTTTAGAGTGGAGTATAGAAGAGATGTTGTCACTTAAGATTAGCACAAATAAAAAGTAATAAAATCATTTATGTCTACTCATAAAATAAAATAAAAGATTAAAATCAAATAAAAAATTATCAAAAAAATAAAAAAAGTAATAAATTAATGTAGATTTATAAAATTAAATGAAAATAATAATAATTATTCATGTTTATCTATAAAATAAAAGCAATAAAAGGGATCTAATTTCTCCATGTGTAAGTTTTTTCTCAATGTGTAAAATACTTAAGGTAAAAAAAATAAATTACACCTCTAGAAATTGGATTCTTCATGTGTAATTTTTTTCAAAATGTGTAAAACACTTTCAGTAAAAGAATAAATTACACCTCTAGAAATTGGATCCCTATTTTAGGACAATCTAAATAGTTGGAATATAGAACAAGAGCCACGAAGGTGGTAATGTCACCACAATTGCTGATAGTTATTGCTATAACACCAATGCTATAGGAAAAAAAACTAGTTTGTTTGATCTATAGGTAACTTTGACTACCCACTAAAGTTTAGAGCAAACCATTAATTTATTTTTGGTATAGAGAGATTACCTAATATCCACTTAGACCTATGAAAGGCGTGGATGATAAATGAAATTAAAGTACCTCTTGACTTGTGGCTAACCTTGTGGTGGCTTAATCGTGTGTTGACCCCTCCCTTGTTGGTCCTATGTGGCGGCACCCCCTTTTGAATATGCTAACTTAACCATGTGTCTTTTGTTATAACCCTCCTTAATTGTGTGGCGTCTTGACACTTGTATAGTAACCCTAGAATCCATGTATCATCTACATTAATGGAATGATGACCATAAAATCATTCTAGACAATAGACTTGTCTCATCCTCATGCAATCTAGGACGACGACAATAAAATCAACTTAGATAGTACACTTGTCTCATCCTTATATAATATGGGATCAATGGAGATCTACCTCCATCCAAGATCAAAAGTGGAGAGAATTACACCGATAGGTATTATTCTAACATCTATCGATGTAAAAATATTAATTTAAAAAAAATACAATGTTTGCTCTAATTGTATATATACAATTTTAATAAAAATCATTATACATAGTGTCAATTCCTGGATTATCTTTCTGGCATTGCAACGGTGGCTAGAGGAGTCAAAGATCGTCGTGGATGGGGCAAATCTGGGTTATACACCTCTGCTCATGGTTACATCGTGTACTCGGCAGTCCCCAGCGTTGCCAACAACCCTACGATCTGGAATAATTTGTGGGAAGCTCCTACAGCCTAAAATCGACATTTTCTGTTGGACAGTGCTGCACGGCTGGATCCTTACAGGAGAGAACCTAGAAAAGCATGGGATAGAAGGCCTATTTAGATGCCCGCTGTGTCGTGTCAATTATGAAACCATATTACATATTTTCTTCATCTGCCCCTTCGCCAGAGCTATGTGGGATCAGCTCACTATCCCATGGTTCGACAAGGTGGAGTTTCCTGGTAATGCTCAACACTAGTTAGTTAACTAGGAAAAGGCGTACAGAGGCGAATTAGAGAATAAAAAGGGAATGAAACAGTGATGGATGATGCTCCCAAAGCTTGTCTGCTGGCATCTTTGGATAGAGTGTAACCATATAATAATCCAGAACAAAGATCAAATGCCAGGGAAAATAGTTTCCAAGACGCAAGCTCTTATGGGAGAGGTTTTAAAGATCAACCAGATCACCAGGAACAAAGCCAAGCTTGCACCCAATGAGATTAATTGGATGCATTCCTTTAATTCTTCTGTTGTTGACATAGATCCAATCCTGAAGAAGTTGGAGATATGGGAAATTAGACTTGATAAATCTCAATTTGGAAATTGGGTGAAAGAAAGGAATATGTTCAAGTTGTTCTTCGGCGATGCCTCAAAGGGGAATCCAGGGATGGCGGGAGGCGGAGGGGTCATTATTTGTCCTAAGGGAAAAATAGAAGTGGAATATTTTTGGAATATTGGAATCGACTCCAATAACATGGTTGAAGCCTACGGGTTGTGGCAAGGAATCAAACAACTGAAAGAAAAAGGAGTTGAGGAAGCTATTGTCTTTGGAGATTCTCAATTTATAATCCAGGAGTTGATTGGAGCAAGTAAAAGTCAAAATTTTAGGTTGGCTAGACTGATTAAAAGAATTAAATCTCTCTCTAAGACCTTTCGGCGTTTAGAGTTCTTTCATATTCTCCGTGAGCTAAATGACTTGGCGGATCAGGTTGCTAATAAATCAATGGGTTTAAGAATGAGATTTCGATCAATCTTTTTTTATCCTCAGCTTTTCCTCCTTAGGATGCTAAGCTATTGTTTATCTGTCTGAGGGAATGTTCGGACATGTTTGTAGGAGAAGTTGCAAACTCTTAGGCACTGATTTTTCTAAAAATCAGTTCGTTGTATTTCTCTCTTTTATCTCTTTTCTGATTTTTTTATAACATAACCGTTCCTATAAAAAAAAATCATTTTACATAGTAAATATATGTTAAGCTGTTCATGATACTACGCAGTAGGTATCTTTTAAGAGAAGGAGGAAAACTGCGTTTCGTTAGATTTTTATCTCGACGTTTCGAACGACAAAGTAGGGTTCATCATCAGGAGAAAGTGTCTCGGGTAAATTAGGTAAGGGTTTATTTGTTTTAATACTAAATGTAACAGTTTTTATAATCTCTAAGGTTATTCACCGACACCCTAAATTTCAGTATGGATTTAAAAATTAAAAAGTTGTTATGTTTTTTATATATATTTTTCTTAAAAAAAAATTTAAATTTTAATTAAAAAATATAATAGTTAAAAAATTTTAAGTTTTAATTTAATTTTAAAAAAAAATTTAAATTTCTTTATATAAAGTTTACTTATTTAAGATTTTTTAAGTTTTAAACTTTAAAACTATTATAAAGTTAAATATTTTAATTACTTTTTGAAAGTTTTTATATATGGTATAAAAGTTTTTTAATTTTTTTGTAAATATGGTTTTAAAAAATATTTAATTTTTTATTGTAAAAAGAAATGAAGTTTTTTTATTATAATTTAACAAATTATTAATGAAATATTTTAATTTTTTTTTAAAATTTAAATTTTTTTAAATTTTTTTTAAGGATAGTATTAGAATATTTTAGAGAATTTGATTTTAGGTAATATATTAGTAAAATATTAATATATTTAAGTTGTAATTAGCTTTGTTAATATATTGTAGGATATTTTTTTTTAGAAATGTGAGTTTTTTATGTGTTTTTCTTTTTATAATTAATTAAAATGTTTTACATAGTTGCTTAATATTATTAAATTGTCATTAGCTAGGGAAGGGTTTTTTTGTTAATTTTGAGTGTGTGTTATAGTTTTTTTTTAGTTTTTTAAGGTGGCGGATAATAGGGCGCCAGCATTCATTTAGTTTAAGGCCATCATCTCTATTCAGGTTTGAGGGGAATTTTCTATTTCTATAGCCTCTCTAATTTTTCTCCTCTTGTAGTGATCTTCTCTGGCGATAAGTTTTGTTCCTTCAATCCGTATGTGGTGGCGAGAATGGTGAGCATGTTCGGCTAGAGCTGATTTTTGGTGTTGATCGTGTATGATGTCTGCCGAGTGTTCTTTGAGCCTTGTCTGAATAGAGCGTCCAGTTTCACCAATATATGGGATCTCACAGGAGCAGGGAATACTGTAAACACCTTTTTGTTTTAAAGGTTCTATTGGGTCTTTGGAGGAGTCGAGTATTCTTCCTACTAAGTTTGGAGGAGAAAAAGTTACCTTAATGTTTCTTTTACGGAGGATCCTAGCGACAACATCTGTAGTTCCTTTTATGTAAGGAAGAGTGATTTTGGTTCCATCCATGTTTTTTGTTTGTTTTTGCGACTTGTTAAGTGCTCTCTGGATGACCTTCCTAATTTGATTTATATTGTATCCATTTATTAAGAAGGCTTTGGATAAATGGTCTAATTCCTGGTTAAGGTGGTCTTTGTCTGAAATTCTAATGGCCCTGGTTACCAAAGTGTTTAAAACACCTGACTTTTGTGTAGGAAGATGGTGTGAGTCTGTGTTTAGGTACCTATCCGTATAAGTTTTCTTCCTATAAACTTGGTGGCCTAGGGTTCCTCCATTTCTTTTTGTAATAAGAACATCCAAGAAAGGAATTTGGTTATCTTTTTCTACCTCCATAGTGAATTTAATATGTTCTGATCGACTGTTCAGATGTTCCAAAAATGCATCCAGACTTTCTTTACCGTGTGGCCAGTTTATGTTGGTGTCGTCCACAAACCTTTTCCACCACTTTGGTTTTAACGGGAAAGACTCAATGGCAAATTTTTCAAAAGCTTCCATGTACAGGTTGGCCACCACAGGGGAGAGAGGAGACCCCATCGCGACTCCTTCAACTTGTTCATATAACACCCCTTTAAAGCTGAAGAAAGTGGATTTTAAACATGTTCTAACAAGCATTTTAGTTTCTTCATCCGTCACCTCTCTCACTACTCTAAGAGCATCATCAACTAGGATTTTTGTAAAAAGGGAAACAACATCAAAGCTTACTAAGATATCGCCTTCTTCTACCTTAAATTATTTTATTTCATTTACCATGTGAGTAGAGTCTTTTATGTAAGAGGGGGTTTGACCTACAAACACCTTTAACTTTTTAGCAAGAAATTTAGCCAACTGGTAGGTGGGGGAATTTATGGTGTTTACTATAGGGTGAATAGGAACACCATCTTTGTGAATTTTAGGTAAGCCGTAGATCCGAGGTATTAATGCGTCTTTTGGAATTACTTTCTTTTTGATGTTTTCATCAAGATTGGAATTTTTAATAGTTTTTGTAACTACATTTATGATCTTCTTCATGGGATCTTTGTCCAGCTTCCTGTAGCTTCCGCTTGTTGATAAATGGTCAAGCATTTTTCTGTCATAATCAATTCTATTCAGAATGACAGTGGCGTTTCCTTTGTCCGCTCTTAGTACGACGATGTTCTCATTATTTTTTATGTTTTTTAAGGCTGTTTTCTCATCAAGTGAAAGGTTGCTCCTGGGTGGTTTTGCTTTTTTAATGGCCACTGCGCATTCTAGCCTTGCCTCTTCAGCCTGGATCTCCGGCAGATTAGAAATCGCGTCCTCAACCCTGCACACGATATCTTCTATTGGTATTCTATTGGGTGCAATGGCAAAGTTTAGCCCACGCTCCAAAACTTTCATATGCTCGTTATTCAACGTGAAGGTGGACAGGTTGACCACACATGTTTTCTCCTTCTCAGCGCGCGCAGTTCCTGGTTTTTGAGCAGTCAGCAATTTGTTAAATTTGATTTTGTGTCTTAATTCCAACTGTGAGGATAAACGCTCCATTTTTTGTGCCGATGCTGCCTCCACCCTAAACCAGATATCAGGTCGCAGTGTGTTGGTGAGATCCATATGCAGTTTGTAGAGGCAGCCTGAGATACTGTTGATGGCTCTGCGAGTTCGTTTCAGTTCAGCTCGGACTAAGGCTGCGCTAGCTAGCTCAAATATTTTTTGGTTTTTCTTTTTCAGGGTGTGGTTTATTACTGCAAAACTCGGTATTATTTGGTTATCACGGCAATTTTTAAGGAAGTCGAGGTTTGTTAGATTTCTTACCAATTTAACCCGTAATTTCTCGAAGGATCTTAGGTTGTCCAGTGCACCCCTTCCATGGAGGGATTGAATTAAGCTGTTCACCATGAAGAAGATCATAAATGTAGTTACAAAAACTATTAAAAATTCCAATCTTGATGAAAACATCAAAAAGAAATTAATTCCAAAAGACGCATTAATACCTTGGATCTACAGCTTACCTAAAATTCACAAAGATGGTGTTCCTATTCGCCCTATAGTAAACACCATAAATTCCCCCACCTACCAGTTGGCTAAATTTCTTGCTAAAAAGTTAAAGGTGTTTGTAGGTCAAACCCCCTCTTACATAAAAGACTCTACTCACATGGTAAATGAAATAAAAGAATTTAAGGTAGAAGAAGGCGATATCTTAGTAAGCTTTGACGTTGTTTCCCTTTTTACAAAAATCCCAGTTGATGATGCTCTTAGAGTAGTGAGAGAGGTGATGGATGAAGAAACTGAAATGCTTGTTAGAACATGTTTAAAATCCACTTTCTTCAGCTTTAAAGGGGTGTTATATGAACAAGTTGAAGGAGTCGCGATGGGGTCTCCTCTCTCCCCTGTGGTGGCCAACCTGTACATGGAAGCTTTTGAAAAATCTGCCATTGAGTCTTTCCCGTTAAAACCAAAGTGGTGGAAAAGGTTTGTGGACGACACCAACATAAACTGGCCACACGGTAAAGAAAGTCTGGATGCATTTTTGGAACATCTGAACAGTCGATCGGAACATATTAAATTCACTATGGAGGTAGAAAAAGATAACCAAATTCCTTTCTTGGATGTTCTTATTACAAAAAGAAATGGAGGAACCCTAGGCCACCAAGTTTATAGGAAGAAAACTTATACGGATAGGTACCTACACGCAGACTCACACCATCTTCCTACACAAAAGTCAGGTGTTTTAAACACTTTGGTAACCAGGGCCATTAGAATTTCAGACAAAGACCACCTTAACCAAGAATTAGACCATTTATCCAAAGCGTTCTTAATAAATGGATACAATATAAATCAAATTAGGAAGGTCATCCAGAGAGCGCTTAACAAGTCGCAAAAACAAACAAAAAACATGGATGGAACCAAAATCACTCTTCCTTACATAAAAGGAACAACGGACGTTGTCGCTAGGATCCTCCGTAAAAGAAACATTAAGGTAACTTTTTCTCCTCCAAACTCAGTAGGAAGAATGCTCGACTCCTCCAAAGACCCAATAGAACCTTTAAAACAAAAAGGTGTTTACAGTATTCCCTGCTCCTGTGAGATCCCATATATTGGTGAAACTGGACGCTCTATTCAGACAAGGCTCAAAGAACACTCGGCAGACATCATACACGATCGACACCAAAAATCAGCTCTAGCCGAACATGCTCACCATTCTCTCCACCACATACGGATTGAAGGAACAAAACTTATCGCCAGAGAAGATCACTACAAGAGGAGAAAAATTAGAGAGGCTATAGAAATAGAAAAATTCCCCTCAAACCTGAATAGAGATGATGGCCTTAAACTAAATGAATGCTGGCGCCCTATTATCCACCACCTTAAAAAAACTGAAAAAAACTATAACACACTCAAAATTAACAAAAAAACCCTTCCCTAGCTAATGACAATATAATAATATTAAGCAACTATGTAAAACATTTTAATTAATTATAAAAAGAAAAACAACATAAAAAAAACTCACATTTCTAAAAAACTATCCTACAATATATTAACAAAGCTAATTACAACTTAAATATATTAAGATTTTACTAATATATTACCTAAAATCAAATTCTCTAAAATATTCTAATACTATCCTTAAAAAAAATTTAAAAAATTTAAAATTTTTTTAAAAATTAAAATATTTCATTAATAATTTGTTAAATTATAATAAAAAAACTCAAGTAATTAAAATATTTAACTTTATAATAGTTTTAAAGTTTAAAACTTAAAAATCTTAAATAAGTAAACTTTATATAAAGAAATTTAATTTAAAAAAAAAATTTAAATTAAAACTTAAATTTTTTTAACTATTATACTTTTTAAATAAAATTTAAATTTTTTTTAAAGAAAAATATAGACAAAAACATAACAACTTTTTAATTTTTAAATCCATACTGAAATTTAGGGTGTCGGTGAATAACCTTAGAGATTATAAAAACTGTTACATTTAGTATTAAAACAAATAAACCCTTACCTAATTTACCCGAGACACTTTCTCCTGATGATGAACCCTACTTTGTGGTTCGAAACGTCGAGATAAAAATCTAACGAAACGCAGTTTTCCTCCTTCTCTTAATAAATATATGTTGTTTATTTATTTGAGATATGTCAAAGATCTCTCAAAGGTTATAAGCTATTTACTACTCTTCTAATATTTGCAATATATAGAATATCGATGCAAATCCATCTTATCTCCAAATTTATCACTCTTCAATAAGATAAAGTCCTTTGCCTTACAAACCTTTCTTTAAATCTTTGCACACAAAAATTTGCAACACAAGAAATTTGATGATAAATCCAAAGATAAAATGAATCTACATTAATTTATATCTAAACATAAAAATAAAAATAAAACAATTAACAGTTTAAAAACTCATGTTGGGATGAAAAATAAGAAAATGAAAATAATCTTATATATATATAGTATAGTATGTGAAAATGGGGAGAATGACATTGAAAAACACTTTCTTACACGATACACAACATACTCATATAAAGAGAGCACAATGCACATGCTGACAAATTATCCAAAGAAGCCTTAACTCTGGCCTCAGGTCAGCTACATTTTTTGGAATTTTTCGATGGCATGTGTATTCATCAGAGCTCACAAATACTTTTCTAGCTCTCAGTACTAGTACTATTTGTGTTGTTTATATATGACATTCTTTGGAAGTACTAGGGATGAGCTTTGTACTGTTTTATATTTGACATTCTATGGATGTTTGGTGAATGAGCTTTTTATATTTAAGCTCTGTATGGTTCATTGCTTCTTTGGATAAACTGTTCAGCACCTTGTATGAACTCTCTTGGTATATGCAGTAGCAGGGATTGGATGAAGAGCTGGGACTGGATACACCATGGCTTATAAGACACTCACTGTCTAATGTACTGTTAGATGCTCTTTCTGGCATTACTGATTTGCTGACCCTCATTATAACTGATGTGTTGAGCCTTTTTCTCTTTGATCAGCGATGGCTGATGCTGTAACTTTTGTTACGTTTGATTTCAATGAAATAGCAAGGAACAAATATTTCCCCCTAGACAAATCGATTCAATTTGCATATCAAACACTATGAATTAGTATTTCAAGAGCTTATAATAAGATTGGCAATAAAAATAAAATGTCCTACATGTAAATCACTCAACTCAAAATATAGTGAGATGAGATAACCAACCAACCCATGATATGGGACGGAAGAGAATAAATCTAAGTGAATAAACAAAGTTCATCATTTAATCATGTGAATGCACCACTCACTTTCTTTATCGTAATTTTTTTAATTAGTATTTTACAAAATAATTTAGAAAATGTAAACTATATTAAACCATTGACAATTCGATTTCCTAAACAATACACCAAGCATAATCATGACATACTTATTACCGTAACATGTGTAAAGTTGTTGTTGTATATAAACACATTAAAAAGATAAAAGACCAAGTAATCAGTGACTTATATAGTAAAGTTTATGGTTTCTTTAAGAGCAAACTTTATATTCTTCTTTTCCATATATATCTTATATCTTTTAAAGTAAATTATATAATTGTATGTAATTATAGTAATATTAATGGGTTTATAATAAAAGTAATTATTTGATAATATAGATTATATGTTTTAATAATGGTATGTAAGAAGACTATAGAGGTGGCTTTAATGATGATTATAAAGGAGTTTTTTATTATTATATTATTTAATTTTAAACTGATTTTTGTTTTTATTGGTTAAGAGTGGAAATTTGCTTTATACAAATTATTAGAGATTATTTTAGAAATTTAGAGGTATTTAGTAAGAGTGGGAGTTTACTTTTTCTAGAGGTTATATTAAAAACTTAGAGGTATTTAGTAAGAGTGGAAGTTTGCTTTTATACAAACCATTAGTAAATCATTTTATGTGGTGTGGTTTTCTTTGAGTCAATAATAATTATCTTTAATATCAATTAACAATTAAATTATGATAAATTTTACTACTTAAAAATTATGTATAAAAAACCCTAAACTTCCACGATAACATAAGTAATATGATTTTCCTTAAGTCAATAATAATTATCTTCTTTAATATCAATTAACAATTAAATTATGATAAATTTTACTACTTAAAAATAATGTATATAAAACCCTAAACTTCCACCATGGCATTGCTACAATAAACTTCCAAAATAATATATAATAATTATGTTTAGTAAATCTTTTCAAAAAATAACCATTAATATCAAAATGTTCACAGTGTCACATGGATCATAAAAATATGAAGACCATCATTAATGGCTAGTTGAAATTTCAATACATTAAATTATCATAAATTTTACTACTTAAAAATAATGTATATAAAACCCTAAACTTCCGTCATGACATTGCTATAATAAAGTTCCAAAATAATATATAATAATCATGTTTAGTAAATCTTTTTGAAAAATAACCATTAATATAAAAAATGTTCATGGATCATAAAAATATGAAGTCCATCATAATTTCAATACATTAAAAAACAATTATGTTATATAATGTCAAAGTACGTTGTATTGATTATAAAGGAATTGTCGTACATAACCGGGAATTGATTATAAAATAGAATGTTTATTTGTTCAATCTTTTTTTATATAAATTATATTTATATAAGTATATATTTTAAATAAAAATAAAAATAATACATTTTAAATAAATATGTTGTTAAAATAATAAAAATAAAATAATTTAGTTGTGATAGATAATTTAGTTGATAGGATATTTTGAAATCAAAACATTAGATTGGACATTATATCGTTGAGGTGGTACATTCTATTCTTTTAAGTCTTTCCAAGTTATACACCAAAGAAATGCCTCACAAGATAAAACCCCTTCAAATTTGACTAGGATAAGTAAACATAACAAACTCTCTAACAATAAATAACCTTATAAAATAAATTAAAAAATAAAAATAAACACAAAGTTTAAAAAAAAAAATTAATAAATACAATTTTAAAATATTAGAAATAAGACATTGTTTTCTAAAATTAAAATTCATTTACAATTTAGGTATATTTGGAAAAAAGTTAAATCCAGGTAGTTTATTAGGTTAAGGTGTGGGTCTCCTCAAAAAAATTATACGCCTCCGGATGTGATCCCCAGATGACTAAAACAATATTTAAAATTCACTATTTAAAAAAAAATTTATTAATAATAAAATATGTTTGCAAAACACACGTGTTCTTTAGAGCATTGAAAAGTGAATCCATAAGGTTTAAGATATAAATTATCAACTATCTTTATATATATATACTTGTGGTTTTTAAATAAGCAAATGTATTAATAATGGGATTTTTAATTTGACATAAAGGTAAAGGATATATATATATATATATATATATGTTTGTGTTACTAGCATTTGCACCAAGAGGTGCAAAGAAACGTCGAGAGGGTAAAAATATTGTGTCTTTTTTAAACTTGACTATTTTAACCTAGTTTGGGAGATTGGAAATTACTATTTAACAATAGTTATTTTTGAAATTTTACCTCAAGACATTTATGACTAAATTTGATCTTCGGAATAAATGTTAATTTTTTTTCCAAGTTGTGTTTATTGATTTCGATTTCCGATTTCTGAAATTGTGAAGCGGAAATGCATTATTTGTATGTTTGTCGAAGTTTGTTGTATGTTTGGATCACGAAATCTTATCATTTTCAACAAGAAAATATCCTTTCTCGAATTGTGATTTCCGATTTCGATTTTGTTAAAATGGTATGTTGTTTACCCGATTTTCGATTTCTAACTATTCGCTTATCGGATATCATTAGAGGAAATTTGGGGTCTAAAATGGGCCTTATAAGAAAACGCGCCAACAATAAATTTTGTGAGTTGGAATTCAAGAACCAATAGAATTTCAATAAAATGAGTCAACCATAATGGTTGAATTGACATATTTGTCATAAAAGAAAACTATTTTTTTTGTTCGTATTTTTGACATATCTCCTTGTGTTTTTACTCAAATTTTAAGTGGGAGAGCTCGTTGGATGCAGAATCCACACAGCATACTTTTAATGGATCCCGCTATCCAAAACACAAGAAATACCTGAAAAAAACGTGATGATGACATCATCATCATGTTTTTTCAAGTATTTCTTGCTTGTTGGATAGAGGGGTCTATTAAAAGTATGCAATGTGGGTACTCATTGGATGCGCAGTTAAATTTTGCATCCAACGAGCTCTCCCACTCATAATTTGAGTAAAAACACAGGGAGATATGTAAAAAATACGAACACAAAAAGTAGTTTTTTTCATTCTTCCTCCAAAATTAATAACTATTATTTTATTATTTTCCTTAGGAGGCCCATTTTAGACCTCAAATTTCCTCTAATGCCCTGAGATTGCTTTCGATTTATTTTGTATCTACTTTGTCAATTTCGGGGTATTGGAGATTGGAACTTTCAATTCAGGTAAAAATTGAAGGTCTCGTTCTCGATTTTGGATATGTTGGATATTGGAAAGTGGGTTTTTTTCTGTTTTCCTAATTTTCGATTTCTGATATTTGAAATATCGGAAACGAGAAACACAACTATTTTTTCGACTGGAATTTTGTTTCTCGATTGCCGATTCGCGATTCTGCAAATCGAAAATGAAGAGTAAATTTTGTCAATTTCCCTTTATGCATACGAAATTAGGGTTTTACCATTGAGTTGGCTTTTTTAAGATTTGAATTTAGGGTTTTACCATTATTATTGATGTTTTTTCACTCTGCTCAAGGTTTTTTCACAGTGCATATCCTTTATGTCACAACGGTTGGAGTTGTAACTTCCTAAGCGTTTCCACCTGTAAGTTTTTGTCGTGTGATTGTTTTTTTCTGGTAAATTTGAACTTATGTCGTTTTTAGACATGGTTGCTAAAATTCAATTAGACAAGGCACCTTCCACCACCAAGAATACCATATCTAAAACGACTATTCAAGAGCAGAAAAACAAAGATCCCAATGTCGGTGTTTTTACTGACACCGGTGGTTATGTGTCTGAGAGCTCACATATAGAGTGGTCCATAATTTATTCTATTTTTTACAATGATGACTTTTCCTGTGTTGATCATGACCAACTTGCATACATGCAGATACGTAGTTCTCAGCTCCATCGCATTGCTGCGAGGCCCCCATTTATGCCTTATATAGACCCTGTTAAGTGGGCATTGGACCACGTAGACCCTAAGCAAAGAATATTTCATGATATCCATAATGTCATTATTGCTTTGTTCCATCCAGATGTTTTTACTAGGGCTTATGCTTTGTGTTGTAATCTCACAGATCACATAAGGTTACCAATAATACACACTAAAACATATATAAATATAACACAGAGACAAGAGATAAGAACAGATAGGTGAATAAACAAATTATATTATATAAATGAGTCCATACAACACAGAGAAATGAACTGAGTTCTCGTCTGGCTCAACAGCCTAATATATATGATTACAGAACAGTTACAAAATAACTACCTATCGGTTCGGTGAACCGACACGACCTTAGGTGGTCGACCTAATCTCTAGCTTTTACTCGGCCCATCGACTTAGTCGGCTGAACGACTAAGTCAACTCTCGTTCAAGTCAACTTATCGACTTGCTCCTTCTACATCCCCCCCCACGAACAAAACGTTTCTTCATCCCGAAGAACTAGGGAGGTACAAAACTCTTGCTAGCCTTTAATATTTATTGCGGTGGGCTGTGAAGTCTGATGGTCAGTCGTTTCTGTACACAAACTTTCACAATGGTTGGGGCTGTGATGGCGAGGTGGTGTTGGAAATATGTCCAACTCTGCAAAACTTTCTGGATGTCGATGGTGAGTGTGGTCAGGCCTGACAGGATCGACATCTTTTATGTGATGGAGACTTCAGCTATCCTCTCCATTTCGGGACCCATAAACTGGTCCTTCTCCTCTGCAGTTTCGATAAGTCGTTTCATCTTCGGACAGATGATGTCGACTTTCTCTAAGTTAGGGAGGGCTTGTTTCACCCACTGATGTGCTTCCCTTTCTAGTTTCTGCAGTTTGGCGGTTTCAAGCACTATCTGTTCTTCTATTGTCATTCTAAGTGCTTCCTTAGTTGTCTTTCTGGTCTCCAGTGCCTGGATCCCTTGCCGAGTCTGTCGAGTTTGTTGATAAACTTACCCGTAGTGAGTAGGCCAGTCTCTTAATACTTCTTCGGTTATGACAGACTCCTCCATATGATCTTGCAATACTTTATATGCTTCAAAAAATGCAGTGTGTTGTGACATGAGGAGTCGGGCAGTTTCCTCTTTTTGTTCCTCCTTGGTTTCCTGAATGTGCGCTTGGAGGGTCGACACCATGCTCTCAAATAGCTGATACGCTCTTTCAAGCGGTCTATTCGTGTCGATCTCTATGGGGCCCGGCATGACAGATTGGGCTAAATTCCTGCATTTGTCGAGAAACTCGACCTGTTCTGCATTTTTGTCCTTGAGTTCTTTATTTCTTCGCTCACTCCTTGTCTTTGCTTCTTTCGCTAGGGTTTTGAGGAGTTGGCCCATCTCTGTGTCGGTCAAGGAGCTTACATCCTTCAAGCTAATTTGAAGTTTGGGAGTCTTTCCATGATGCTCCTTTTTTTGTTTCTTCATCCTCTTCTTATGCTTTTCTTTGTATGCCTCTTGTGTAGCTGCAACCGTTGAGGCGGGGTCTTTGGTTTATGGGATAGAAGTCGATGGTTTCTCTGGTTGGGGAGGTGGAATGACTACCACCTCTGGTTGTGTGGATGCAGTTGGTTGTGGTGGGTCTTTCTCTGAGTTAGGGGGTGGTGGTCGTGGTGGAGATGGTGGTTTGTCGGGTTGAGGGGGTGAGTCAACGTCGAAGAACATTTGGGTGATTTGTCGAGTTATGTCTTCCTCAGTCTCTTCTTCTTCAGTTGGTGCAGTGGCTAGGAGGTCGGCTTGGGGTATGGGGTCGGTCGGTGCAATAGTTGAGGACCGATGTGCAATCACTTGGGATTCTTTGTCGGGATTTCTTTCGAAAATTGATGAGATGGTTGCAATGATTGGGGACTATGGGCCCTGTTCTGGTTGTTGTCCTCCAGACGTGAAGATAGGTGCTTTTGTGGAGATTTTTTGAGTCGACGTGAAAATCGCAGGCAGTTTCTCAAAGAAAGCTTGCAAGTCGCTATCTCTGTCGAATTTTGCTTTTACTGTCTCCGGCATCGCACTTTTGTATAAGTCGAGGGGGCTGATTGACTGTGGTGCCAGTGCTTGCTCCTCGGTTATCTTTGTTGGGGATGGGGGTGGAGGTGTCAACACAAGATCGACGATGTTTTCAGGCGTCGCCGTGGTCTTTACTTTCTTCGGTCGACCTGCTTGTGCTCCTGCGTTGACAAAGCGCTGGAACTGGGTTTTGACCGACACTTTATTTACGGCGGCATCCTCTATGATGTTGAGGGCCGTGGCTGCCAATTCGTCCTCGTCCTCTGATGATTCGGTAATGATAAGATTATGCTTACCTTTACCTTGTTGTTGTTCTTGTGTTTTTATTTTCTTCCTGGCTGCTGCTATTTTTTTTGCGAGTTTCCAAATAATGCCTTTTGTAATAGCATACTCAGGGTTGTCGGGTTCTGTCTCGCCTGTCGGTGCCTGAGTCGGGACGACACTTTCTGTAGCCGGAGGAGGTATCTGCTGTTGTGGCTGCGGCTTTGCGGGCTGGGGTTCTGTTCTCTTGGCGGTCGGAGGTTTGATAGTTATCTGCAGTCGATCGGTGTCTCCTTCGACACAAATGTGCTAATGTAGAGGTTGAGCTCATAGTCTTCCTCTTTTTCCTGGTCTGTGAGTGGCTCTTCGATCGAGAAGTCGATCTGTTTTGCTGCTGTTGGTACTGGTATTTTTGTCTTGGCCTGTTGAGACAGTTCCCGGAAGATCTGGTTGACAGCTGGATAATAGTCGAGGGCTTTGGCGTTGGAATTATCGCCTTGCATATACCACATCGAGGTATGGTTGAGCTCTAGCTGGATGTGGGAGTTCGTTGGTAGATTTCGTCAGATGTTTTGAGGCACCCTCCATCTAGTTGTGCGGACTTTGAGTTGTTGGAACCAGTTATCCAGAAATACTTTCCCGCGGTCCAGTTTGTGCAAGGTTCCTTTCTGGGAGAAGGGTTTAAACCTCCACATGTCGAACTTCAACAGTTCCCGAAAGACTGGGCTCTCCTCTGGGCAGATGTGGTACATGACAATCCATAAGATGAGGGAGGGGAAATTGATGATTCCCCTCATTTCTTGACATCTCTCATAGATGGTCTTCACCATGTCGGCGACATAATCACCCCATTTGTATATTAATCCATCGGTGGCAATGGTGTCGACGGCTTCTAGCATTTCTAACTTAAGGTCGCTGCCTCGACCTGCCAAAGTGAGTGTTATGGCAATGATTTTGGCCACAATCTGTGGTGTTCGGGTTGTGATTTGGCTAATCATCAACCCCTTGGAGTTTTTACCGAAAGGTGACCCAGTGAGCTCTTCGACCAATCCTTCTTTAATTTTGATTGGTACGGGGTCTCCTTTATTAGAGAGACCGGTCAGCTTGGAGATGACATCTCCAGAGATGTCGACCGGCTCGTCGAAGTAGAATCGGCCATTATGATACCAACTGATTATGAATTTGACAGCGACTTCCTTCGTGCCACCAAAGCTGGCCATAAGCGGTGCATTGGCATAGCCAAAGAGAGTGCTGCGTCTGACTTTTTCTGCTGCTTGAGTTATCTTTTTGTCAACAAAGGCTCATTCTTGTATTTTGGTCCATAGCTTTTTCCATGACCCTTCTTGTACTTTGCCATTTTTGATGTTTTTCAGTCTGCGGACTGAAGGTGTATCCGCAGCCTGTATCTCCTTGGACTTGGTTGAGGCTCTGGTTTGTTTAGGGGCCATTGTGTCGGTTTGGTGGTCGATGTCGCTAAGAGTTTCTTGATTTTTGGTCGACTGGATGCTCTGATGCTCTGCGTGTATAGGTTGCGGTGAATGAACCTTTGGCGATCCAGTATTTATAGGCAATGTGGTGGATGTGTGGGGCGATGGGTGTATTAATGGCAGACGTGATGTTCCAGCTGGAGTACGCGAGTGTGTGTTGATGGTGAATTGCTTTCGGCACTCGATGTCATGAATGCGCGATGGGACTATCGAAGTTGTCAGTTGATGTCGGTGATAAGAATGGTCGACGGAAGTAGTCGGTCGATGAAAGTGGTCGATGGTCATGATGGCGGTTGTTGAGGTGGTGATTTCCTGTCATGGTTTTATGTTTGTAGGGTATTATTTTGTTTTTGGAATTTTTAGTTTTTTATGGATTTTGGTTGACGGTTATGGTCGTTATATGATTTGTTGTTGTTGTAACGTTTTAGTCGGGCTCCATTAACGAGCTTCCAGAATACCATGCCCTGTAAGGTCCTTAGTCGGACTGATCCATTGGGATGTATCTCTTCGACAACGTAAGGTCCCATCCATTCTGTGTGGAGCTTCTTAGGTTTTCCTTTGACCTGACTATTGTATAATAAAGCAAGGTCTCCGACCGACAGGTTTTTGTTCTTAATGTTTCGGTCGTGCCATGCTTTTTGTTGTTGCTTCTGGATTTCTTAGTGTTGTATAGCCATGAGTCAGTGTTCTTCCAGCTTGCTGAGTTGAAGTAGTCGGTCCTTCCTTCCTTGTTCGACATCGACATGTAGTATTTCTGCGATAATAGGTGTCTGTTGTCGGAAGTGTAGTGGAACTACTGCTTCTTGTCCATAGACTGGTCAAAAAGGAGTTTGGTTGGTCGATCATTTATAGGTTGTTCTGTATGCCCATAAGACTGCAGGTATTTTCTCATCCCAGTCATCCTTGTCAGCATTACATATTTTGGTTAATCCTCTTGTTAATGTTTTATTGAATGCTTCAATTGCTCTGTTCGACTGAGGATGATATGCTGTACTCTGACGGTGGTCGATTTGAAACTGGTCGGTTAGGGTTTTGATAGTTTTGTTGATAAAGTGTGTCCCCTGGTCACTAATTAGGGTTAATGGACATCCAAATATAGTGATGATATTCTCATAGATAAACTTAGCAGCTATCTCACTAGAACATGTATCGACCGGTTCAGCTTCTGCCCATTTAGTGACATATTCCACTGCAGTAATGATATACCTTGCACCTGACCTTTTTGCTGGTATAGGAAATGGTCCTATGAAGTCTATGGCCCAGATTTCAAATGTGAGACTGGGGTTTACTGATATCAAGGGAATTTCTGTACTAAGCAGGAGTCGACCTAGTCGTTGACATCTGTCACATCAACTAACAAAATTTTTGCAATCTCTGTGGAGTGTTGGCCACCATAATCCTAACTATTGGATTTTCTTTGCAGTTGTGTCAGCTTGAAAATGTCCTCCTGCAGGTCCATAGTGTGCTTCATGGAGAATGTGGTCTCGTTCATGTTCTAGTACACATCTTCTGAGGATATCATCTAATCCCATTTTGTATAAAAATCCATCGATGAGACTATATGGTGCAGCCTTCATAGCTAAGATCTGCTTTTTCTTGGTTCTCATACCTTCTGGTGCATGTCCATCTTCTAAGAACTAAGCTATTTCTTCTAGTTCTGCTGGGACTGCTTCTTTCCGAAATAAATGTGCATCAGGTAAGTCATCGTCGACTCCTATCGGTTCTTCTCCTATGTTGATCCGAGATAAATGGTCGGGACCAACATTTAACTTGCCTAGTCGGATAACGACTTCAAACTCAAATTCTTGGAAGAGAAGTACCCATCGACAAATCCTTCCATGATGGAGTGGTTTATTGACAAGATACTTCAGGGCCTGATGGTCGGTATAGAATATAAACGGGTTAGCTAAGAGATAATGTCGATACTTTTGGAGGGCAAAGACCATACCTAGGGCTTCTCGTTCTGTGGTCGAATAGTTTCTTTCAGCCTTGTTTAATTTTCTGCTACTGTAAACTATGGGATAATCCATTCCATCATCTCTTGGTTGAGTTAGGATTGCTCCTATTGCTAGGCTTGATGCATCAATGTGAACATGGAATTTGATCGACCAGTTTGGAAACTTTCAGATGGGAGCTTCGACTAGTTTTCTTTTTAATTTTTGAATGATATGTGGCATTCCTCTGTCCAGTTAAACTCTTGATCTTCCCTTAGTAGTTCTTCAAGAGGATAGGTCATATCTGAATAATATCTTATGAATTTTCTGTAATAGCTTGTGTGTCCAAGTAACACCCTGACTTGTTTGGGGTTTATTGGTGGTTTCAGGTCGAGGATAATTTTAATCTTTGCAAAGTCGACCTTAATACCTTCCTTACAGACAATGTGCCCTAATAATATCCCTATGGGGGTCACAAATATACATTTCTTGATGTTTAGGGAGAGTTGAATCTGGAGACATCTCTTCAGCATAAGTCGGAGCCATTTGCAATGATCTTTGAGTGTGGAGTATATTGTCCAGTCATCAAAGTATACTGCCATGGTCTTGTAAATGTATTCTTGAAAATTTTTAACAACAATTCGAGAGAACACTGCAGGTGCATTATTTAGTCCAAAAGGCATAACTTTGTAAGCAAAGGAACCAAATTCACACACAAAGGTTGTCTTCTTCTGGTCCTCCTTAGCTATTGGTACTTGGTTATAGCCTGAGAATCCATCTGTAAATGAGTAGAATTCATGTCCTGCAACTTCATTCAAGATTTCATCTGCATAAGGTGTTGGAAAGGGGTCTGTCAGTGTTACTTTATTTAGTTCCCTGAAGTCGACACAAATTCTCAATTTGGTCGGGTCATGTTTCTTAGGCTGTACAACCATTGGACTTGCCCATTCTGATTGGTCAATAGGGTAGATGATGCTTGCTGCTAACATGTTATCGATTTCCTTTTTGACTATCTCCTTGTTTTTGTGAGCTAGTTTATAAGGTCTTTTCTTCACAGGTCGATCTTCAGGTTTAGTATCAATTTTCATTTCTCCCATTTCGTGAACTAAGCCTTTTAGGTCTTTGTAATCTCTAGCAAATACATCTTGGAATTCCCTTAGTAAGTTCACTATTCCTGTGGTCTGTTGTTCGCTCCAGTAGTCTCCAATCTTTGCCAATTTTGGTCGATCAACATTTGAGATGTCGAATTCTTTAGTTTTGACCTTGGCATCTAGCCACTCTGGTGCTTTGGCTTCATTGATCGTTTGACTTCCTTCTTTGAACTGTGAGAATGTGGCATGGAAGTTGGCTGCAGTCATTCTGTCGGTATCTGTTTTGTCTATCTTTTCCACTTTCAGGATGGTGCAAATAGGTTTTGTTGTTTCGACATGGTTGGTCTTCCATCTAAATATTTTTCCTTCTGTATTTTCATTTTCTAATTGTAATCTTGTCGACTAAGGCTTTAGCTGTGTTTGTACTTTGTTACATTCCCTTATTTGTTGGTGATCTGGTAAGGGTTTATTTTGGGTCGGTGTAACACCCCCGTTTTGACCCCGTTGCATTAGATGCACATGATGTATATATTGTAAATGATCATGGTGTGGAGCTAAAGGCCAAGGCCCCACCATTGATCGATTATGCTATGTTTTGGGATTTAGTTTTGTCACCGATTGTATATCGAGGCATGCGGCATATATTATGTTTGGCATCATGTAAATATGCATCTACAATTAATTAAATGAACCCGACCAGCTACGATCGCGGCAACTAAATTGAAGGGGGCATGATTTTCACAAGGATAAGGATGTGGGGGAATTTGTCAAACCCTGGCCAATGGGTTAAAAATCCATGTGTCACCTCTCTTTGTTTTATCCTAACCACTTCCATTAAGAATGGATGCTGGTGGTTGAGGCAGTTATGGTCTTGGAAGTGGGGTGGCAGGACTGTCATTCCTCACCCACATGCACACTCTACCCACAATTTTGTTGTTCATCCCTCATGCAGACATTTTTCTTGACTCCACGAGTTTGCTGAACACCCACGCACTGCAATTTCGCGTCCTCCCGGTAGTTGTTCACCTTCACGCACTTCCAATTGTCTGCTCATTGTTTTCACGCACAGGAATTTTCCTGGTTTCACCCACACAGTTTTTCCTCTGCGAATTGGAGAATGGTGTGGTTGCATCCTTTGCTCAGAGGCTGATTTGTGGGTTCTGCATTGTGATTGTTCACGCACCGGTCGGGATACTGTAAATTCATCCCCAAGTGTGGTCTGCGTACGTTTTTCCTCAGCAGCCTCGATTGTGAAAAATGGACTACTGTCTTCCCCGTGTATGTTGGTAATGTATGCTGATTACATTTCAGAACTGTTGTTTTCCCTCCCCCATGTTGTAAATTGGTGCACTGATATGTTCAGTGGGACTGTATAATCGCTTGGGAGCCGTTTTTCCTTGTTTAAGCTGTGACAGCTAAATTAATTGCCTGAGTGCAATGGTTGGTCTTTGGACTGTGAGAGGAGTAGGGATGGGGGCTTAGTTTTGCTTGATAAACTTAGTGGCTGGAAACCACACATACAGAGCTAGAGGGTTGGCCTTCTTCTCCATCACCCCTGAATAGCACTGGAAGGGAATGCAGGGCCTAAGGGACTGTGTAGCAGAGAAGGGACTGTGTAGCAGAGAAGGGACTGATCCCTTGTGTTGGGTGTGTTTGGGTGTCTTAGAGGTCAAGCTAGTTTTGGTGTAGGTGTTCTTGGCTTTGTAATGAGCTCACCAACTTAGCAATTAGCCTTTCCCAACTCCTGGATGGCCTGATAAACCTAACTGTGTTGGCTTGGTTGTGTTTTGTGTATCCTTGGCTATGTGTAAGCCTGCTTGTTCCCTTATTCCTTGGAGAATCATGCCCAGCTCGGGGGTGGCAGCGCTGCTAAGAGATTAAGGAGCACGCTGGCCTATGGTTGGGTGGAACGTTGCAGCGACGTAGCTGGTTGCGGAAGGAGTTCATCATAAGATAAGTGATCTTGTCCATTTTCTCTTCTGCAACTATATTTACTGTTAATGGATGTAATGAACATGTTGAATGCTTGCTTGAATGTATGATGTTTCCGCTGTGTCTGATAGACAATTGCATCCGTGCATGATTAAATGTTTGTGAGTGCATGTTCAAGTTCAATGCACATGTTCATGGGGCTCTTAGCCCGCATGGTTAACGCCATGGTGATCGCGTCCTCTTCACCGGTAGGAGGCATGGGGACATATTAGTTAGCTGGATAAATTCTTTAATTTGTTTCACTGTTTCGACCAAATTTTCATTTTGAGGTATAAAGTTGAAATCTTTAATAAAATTTTCCCTGAGTTCGTGCCATAAGAAGGTTTCACCTCTAGCTTCTTCCATCTTATACCATTTGTTTGGTAAGTCGGCTAGGGTTGATGGGAACAAGTGTGGCCATGCTCGTTCATCCTTGTATCCAAGTCTTCTCCATTCCTTTTCACAAGTTTTGATATGATCTTCTGGGTTCTGTCCTTGGGTGAATACAGGGATCTGAGCTTGTTGGGTTAACTTCTTTCCTCCAAACCTTTCGACAAAGTAAGTCGAAGCAGTTGTCTAGGTCTGTAGTCTTGTCTGATGGGTATCCCACCATCTAACAGCTTGTCCTGTAAAAGTTTCAACTAGGCTTTGAAGTCAGCCATGTTCACCAATATTTTTGGAGACTTGTTCAACATGCATGACTGGTGATTCCCTTTCCTTATACCTTGGTAGTTGTGTGGTATTCAGGTTGGTCGGTTGTAAGGTAGGGTGTTTCCTAATTTTCTTTTCAAAGATTTTTGGGACAATGGACACTATGAAGCACTGTTGGGTGGGATTTTTCTGTACTTTTTGTATAGTCCAGCACCCTCTTGCTTGTGTTTCGTAGTTCTCGATCTCCCAATCATACAATTCGGCGTCGAAATTATAACCAACTGAGTCTTGGTTACCCAAGTAAAGTTCTCCATGGATATTTGGTTCTGCGTAGTCTACATTGTTGTGGATTTGGTAGAGTTGTCGGACATCGACTTCTTCATCAATAGGTTCAGTCCAAGGTTCCCCTTGAGATGGATGAATGGGTACAATGACCTTTTGTCCATTTCCTTTTAACTTGATGCGTTCCTTGTCTAGGGATATGGATGCTTTCATCTTTCTACCCCAAGGTCGATCGACTAGCGCTGGGAAGGAACTGGATCCTTCCTTTGGGTCAATGATTTCGAAATCGACCTTGGTCGAAATTCCTTTTATAGTCGTGTCGACGTTTTTCCAGACTCCAATGGGTTCAATTAGGCCTTGGTCGTCTATTTTCAGGTATATGCCTGACTCATAAAGTCGAGGTCTGTCCATTTGTTCCCAAGTATCATGAGTCATGATGTTTACTTGTGAGCCGAAGTCAAGCACTACTTGTCGGACATGATAACCTTCGATTTCCAGGTTGACAAGTGGGCCGGCATCACTTTTGTCTTTTTTATTCAAGCTGCAGATGTTCTTTGTTTGTTTTTTGGGATTGGTACCTTTTATTTCATACAGCAAATCGATAAACTGGGATACTGAATTGTCTATTTGAACAAGCTGGATTAATTCATTTATTGTGTTAGGTCGACTGCTCTGACCGTTTTCTTGTCGTGCAATTTCTTTGAATACATTAGTTGCTTCGTAATATATTTGTTTTTCCTTTAGTGGGTTAGGATAGACATTTTTCTCTTTTATTTTACTGATTCGTGGGTTAGCATCCCCTGTTTTTTTTCCTTGTCGAGTTACAATATGTAAATTTTTGGTGGTTATTACATCATTTTTTTGTATGCAGGACAAGACATTAACATCTTTTTTCATATTAATATTTTCTAACATGGTAGGGCAATCCTCTAGTGAGTGATCCCCTACTCCACAGTAAGTACAGAATTTGAGATCAGTTCTATCCTTTTATGGACAGTCTGCATGCCGATGACCCTCCTTATAACAGGTGAAGCACTGGATGGGTCAACGCGGTTGGTTGTCATGATTCCCAGGGAATCGACCTCTTCCTCCATAGCCTGGGTGTCAATTGTCATACCAGCGCTCATATTGTCAACCATCGTATCTTTGACCATTCGGATCGTTTGCTAGATTGTTTTGCTCATTATGCTTTGCCACTGCATTCATTTGGTAGACCGCCTAGTCGACGTATAATGAGGTGTTGTCCAGTATATGTGTCGTCTCCTAGTCGATTCCATATACTAAAGTCACCAGCTCCTAATCGGAGGTCTTCTTCAACAATAGTCTGTATTCAAGTACGCGGATTTAATGGAGAGAGGGTTGTTCCTTCATTGGGAGCTCTTAATTGGAGAGCTTCTGGCTGCTCTATCCACAATTCTTCCTCCTTAGGGGACACTTCTTGCTCCATGTCTTCTGCATGTCGGTCATGACCCGACTCTGGTGGAATCTCTTCCCGGTCGTTATCCCTAGGGTTCCTTCCTCTGTGCAGCTCTAAGGCTCTTTCTTGTCTTGCTTCCCTTCTTTGGTGTCTCTCTTCCCTTTCTATTTTCTAAATGTCCGACATACCTTCGTATGATACTATTCTCTTGAGTTCCCTTTTAGTCGACTTCTCATTACTGGTGACTGGTATCTGCTTCTAGTTGACTAGGATCCACTATACTCTATCTCGATAGATGACCAACTACCCCCCCATAGCCTACCCGAAGCTTTTTAGAAAGCTCGGATAGTTTAGTCTATTTGCTTAGGAAGTATTCCCACTCCCTTTCTGCAATGAACTTTTCCCACTTCCTCTGCTTATCTGCCCAGTTAGAGTTTGATGGCAGTTCGTGAAGTGATGGATGAGGTTCGACAATATGTCCTGCTCCTTTCTCGATCAAGAATTTGAACAGCAAGGTCGGTAGGGAACATAGAAATTGTTCGGTGAGATATGTGTAAAATTTCTCCTTGACTGTTTCCATCGAAGTTCTGTCTTCGACTGCTTGTTCCTCACAGAAGTCATTGGAGATTTTCTCAAACCACTCCGACAAGTTTGTTCTACCTCCATGGATCAGTTTTTCTAGCAATTGTTGTTCTTTAATCCCATCTGACTTTCTCATCCAGGAATTTCTTCAAAAGTTGGGGCACTAATTCGACAAACTTTTCATGCGTCTCTGTGAAAAATCTTTCTTTTGCTTGTGCGACTATTAATCTGTTCCTTCATGTAAATTTGAGCATATAGATCTGTAGACAAATACACAACTCACAAAGAAGATCTCACAATTTACTCAATTATTGAAGAATGAAACAGTGCAAAAATTGGCTTGCAACTGTGAATGCTTTTCATTAATCAAAGAGTAACTAGATAGATAATTACAATGAAGTACAATGGCTTTAATAGCCACAAGAAATTCGAATCCACATGAGGAAGTTCGAATTGATTAGACTCTACTTGACTGTAGGTAACCAAGACCTTGTCTAAATCACTATTGGAGGACCCAGTAGTTAACTGTCCTTGTCTAAACCATAACCAGAGTTCATCGGAGCTCTAAAACACAACTCAAGTGTTAATTTAGTGTTGACTAATGGTTAACCGACCGTGGTAGGTGAGAAATTCGCCCCACATGTGTGAATTCAAGTAAACCTAGGGCTAACTGAATGTGGAGGACTTGAATTGAATGTAACTGACTCCTAACTTATCTTGACTAGTCATTAACTGAAGTGAACTGATCTTGGTTGGTTTCAGCACTCCCAGTGGCTTCCTAAATTGTAGGGATTGATCTAGGAGGCTCCTAAACTTATGCAATCAAGTGCAGCAAGTGGTAGTGAGCCTCAATTAGTGTTCCCCACACTTTAGTAACTGAAACATGTGCCCCAATTAGGTCAAGTTCACCCAATGGTGCTAATGACTATAAATAGACTGGATGGACTCCCGATTTAGACATGACTCCTGATTTAGACATATGACCAAATTGGACAAGGGAGGATTAATAATCCTAACACCCCCCCTGAATGCTAACTTGGAAAATCTGTGGGCCTTGGTAACTAAGACCATAGGTCACCCATTACATCAAGTAAAGTAAGATAACTACTCAAAAACAAGGTGCTGGGGAAAAACCACATGGGAAAAAAATCCCCCCTTCTAATTAAGCAGGTAGAATCCGGATCAATCTGGTTCTTCTATGCACAGGTATCCTGGGGCCTGGAATGTGAACCTCTCCATCATTATTTCTGGAGGAATCTTCCTCTTTGGAAGAATAATGATATGCTCAACTAAATCAGAAATATAGACAGATGCAGGATGAAGACTGGACCCATGTAGAGCAACTGAAGTTAACTGAAAAGTGAGAAAAGGTTCTTGAGAATTAAGAGAATGTGAGGAACACTCAAGAAACTGATATGTTGCAGCCATGAACATCAAACCATGAGTGGTAAGAACATCCCCAAGTGTTAGGAGTAGGTGTCCAGGTGGATGCAGAAAATCTTCCTCTTTACTAGTTTTGTGAGAAGATGAGCATGTGATCAATGGTAGAGAAGCACTGGGACTGTTGAGAGCGAATGCTGGAGCTCCATAGTATGATATATATTTTGAAATATATAATGAATCACATAATAAAATATCAGCAACCTCATATGAGGAAACTAACACCAAATCCCCATCAACAGTTTTGAAGAGAAAGTGCGGTACTTGATTTTTCACACCGAAACTGGTGAGAGCAGCTACAAGCATGACTGAAGGCTTTTGGATTTTAAAATATGAACCAAATAGTATCAGATCAGAAAGTAAATCAGATCTAAATAGGTTCAAAATAGATCCAAAACTGTGAAATGGAATCAAATCCCCAGCAGCAGTTTTGTAGGAGACTTGCGGTACTTGTTTCTTCACACCGTTGATGAGAACAACTACAAGCAGTACTGAAAGATTATGAATTTGATATATTAAACCAAGAAATATCAGATCAGATCTAAATAAGATCATATCAAATCCAATAAGGTTAATATCATATTCAAATAAATGGTTAACCGTGACGGTCGATGCACAACTTTCTTCTTCTTCAAAATTCTGAATTTTGGTGCATGCAATCCTGCAGGAGTTTGCTGGAAAAACTAGATCATGGGGAGTGAATGGATCACTATGGTAATATGATATTTCTTCCAAAATATCCAAGGTATCACATATTTGCACACCAGCAGCAACATTAGAGGGAGAAAAATCAAATTTCTCTTCACTTTCGGAAGCAATTACTAGTAAATTTTGCACAGAATTTAAAGGAAAATCACCGGTGAATGTTTGCATGGAAGTGCAACAGAATTTTTCTTCAATATCAGATATTTGAATGTCTTCTTCTGTTTCAGCAATATGAGAAGATGAGATATCAGAGATCTCATGAACTTCTGGAGCATCAAGAGAAGGAGTCACCGCATGGAAACTGTCTTCAATTCGAATTGACTGTGTAGAAGCTTCTGCTTCTTCTTTATCTTGAACAACTTCATCAGAGAGAGTGGAGGATGAGATTTTTAGATCAAGGATGCTTATGGTGCTGGATGTGCTCTCCAAAGTGCTATTATGATCCTCATAAATCATTCCAAAGTTTCTGTCCAATCTTGTCCAGAGTTCCTTCTGGTCTTCAATAGATCTAATGAGGTAGCGCAAGCTAGGAGAAAGACCAGTTGCTATTGTTCCAAAAGCTCCATCACTTTTATTCAGCCAGTTAATCTTACTAAAACACTCTTACCGAGTCCAATAGACACCTGACAGAGACCTTGTCTCATTAAAGATGAAATCATTTCGAAGTTGTACCTGCAAAACAAAAAAATGATCCAGTAGGAGATCTGAGGAGGAGAAGTGCCTTGTCCGCCGAGGCTCTGATACCATGTAAATTTGAGCATATAGATATGTAGACAAATACACAACTCACAAAGAAGATCTCACAATTTACTCAGTTATTGAAGAATGAAACAGTGCAAAAATTGGCTTGCAGCTGTGAATGCTTTTCATTAATCAAAGAGTAACTAGATAGATAATTACAATGAAGTACAATGGCTTTAATAGCCACAAGCAATTCGAATCCACATGAGGAAGTTCGAATTGATTAGACTCTACTTGATTGTAGGTAACCAAGACCTTGTCTAAATCACTATTGGAGGACCCAGTAGTTAACTGTCCTTGTCTAAACCATAACCAGAGTTCATCGGAGCTCTAAAACACAACCCAAGTGTTAATTTAGTGTTGACTAATGGTTAACTGACTGTGGTAGGTGAGAAATTCGCCCCACATGTGTGAAGTCAAGTAAACCTAGCGCTAACTGAATGTGGAGGACTTGAACTGAATGTAACTGACTCCTAACTTAGCTTGACTAGTCATTAACTGAAGTGAACTGACCTTGGTTGGTTTCAGCACTCCCAGTGGCTTCCTAAATTGTAGGGATTGATCTAGGAGGCTCCTAAACTTATGCAATCAAGTGCAGCAAGTGGTAGTGAGCCTCAATTAGTGTTCCCCACACTTTAGTAACTGAAACATGTGCCCCAATTAGGTCAAGTTCACCCAATGGTGCTAATGACTATAAATAGACTGGATGGACTCCCGATTTAGACATGACTCCTGATTTAGACATATGACCAAATTGGACAAGGGAGGATTAATAATCCTAACACTTCATGCGTAATTCTGCAAATAGTTTACAACTTTACATTCCCACCAGTCCTTAATCTCCTGCTCTAGTATCATCTATTTGCATACATTCCAATCGTGTACTATCGACAACGGAACCAATGTTGTAATCTCACAGATCACATAAGGTTACCAATAATACACACTAAAACATATATAAATATAACATAGAGACAAGAGATAAGAACATATAGGTGAATAAACAGATTATATTATATAAATGAGTCCATACAACACAGAGAACTGAATTGAGTTCTCGTCTGGCTCAACAGCCTAATATATATGATTACAGAATGGTTACAAAATAACTACCTGTTGGTTTGGTGAATCGACAGGACCTTAGGTGGTCGACCTAATCTCTAGCTTTTAGTCGGTCGACCGACTTAGTTGGCTGATCGACTAAGTCGGCCCATCGACTTAGTCGGCTGAACGACTGAGTCGGCTCTTGTTCAAGTCGACTTATCGACTTGGTCCTTCTACACTTTACCAAACCCCAAGCAGCTTCTCTCATCCAAATTTTTCGATGAAAGGCATGCCAAATTCAATTACGAACAAGTCGTGAAATCTTGGTTGGAAGACCCAACACTTGATATTCCCGTTTCACTTCCAGCATATCCAGTTTCTTAGTTCAGGGAACCCTTTTCCTTGTTGTGCACTAAGTTTTGCGGGTTATATGGTTTACCGAATTGTTCCCCATTCAAAGCGCAATGGGTTCCTATGGTGAACCATATCTTGCTTACAAGTCATTCGTTCAGCTGGGCGCAAATTCTGTTGTTTAATTTGCGTGCAGAAATTGAAAAATATGAGAAAACCCCCGAGAATCGTAAACCATCTTTATATATGCCAGGGTTTGTAATGGATGCATTCTATGCGTCGAATTATTTCCCGGCTCTAAATTGGAATTGGACCCAGCAATCTCTACCAGTTCATATATATTGCGCTGATATGTGGGATGGCAATTTCATCCCTCGCGTTTATGAACTATGTGACCTATTTCTCGAGTCAATGTACTACAATATTTTTAAAGCTGATGCTCTTGCATTCTCTAAAAGTGATAGGGAGTTGATTTCAATGTTTGGCAACTGGTATGTAGGAGAATATTCTCTTACATAAGGATTTCGAGTAGTAATATAGTCCACTTGCTTCCTATAATAGTTCCAGATCAAATGGTGCTTCAAGAATTCACGTATCAGACTGTTATTGATGGGGTTTTACCCAAGTTGACCAAACATAAGAAGAAGGGATGACTGAAATTTCCCATGAATCTTGGCAACCTTACACTACAGAGTCCTTCTCATGTGTCTTTGGTGGGAAAGGAGATTTCTGTTATGAACTTGGGGGAGGCATTAAAAAGAATGCATGACCAATGGCATATTTGGCTGCTCTCTTTGCTCATGAACACATGAAATTTCAATACATTCATGAAAATAACCCCAATGATTCCATGTTTTGAGGAGCTACCAATTTTCAGGAGGCAATGGATAACATTACTGATCCAAAGACCAAGTCGCGTTCGTACCAGTATCAAAAGGATCTTAAGACAAGAATTGTTCGAGAAAGAGGAGATAAACTAAAAATAAAAGAACATATTGAAAAAGAGAAGACAGAACAAGAAGCGAGAGAGGATGTAGCAAGTTTCGATGTTACTCTTGTTGCTCAATCCAAGGACAAAGGAAAACGTGTCCTTGAAGGGTCATCTAGCTTATGTATTGACACAATGGAAGATACACTGCAGAAAGGGGCAGAACATGCTCTCACTAAAGCATGTTCTGAACAGGCTCAATTGGTAGAAGCATGGACAAAAGAAGAGGTCATGCCTTCAATCTCAATTGCCAAGAAAGAGCAGACTCATGTCCAAGACGCTTCTACACAAAAGGTAATCTCTTTATCTTCAGCTCATATTGAGATTGATGATAGGAATGTGGAGAAAGACCCTGAGGTTGTTATAACTACCGTTCTCTCATCCATGTCGAATATGCAAACCTTTCCCAATATGTTAGGTTCATCATCTTCCCAGCATAATTTTTCCAAGGTAAATTTGTCATCAATAATGGGAGCTACTAAGCATGGCCACTTTTTTAGTTAATTCACTTATTGATACTTGTCCCACATCGCCAATTCCCAAGCTATTTGAGGATGACATTCCTTCTGTCTCTATGAGTCTTTATCAAAAGGAATATTTGCCTATGTCTAATTATTTTACATCACTCACTTTTACCTCTGCTTCAAGTCCTATGGATATTTCCCCCATCAGCATAGACATTCCTATAAACCAAATGCAAACTGATTCCTTGGTTACCATCCAGCATGAGATTAATTCATAATCATAAGTGATAGGAAATTTTGGAGAAGATGCAGTGGTATCCATGGGAAAATATTATTGGAGTAAAAAGGATAAAGTTGTGGTTAAAAGGGGGCGAAGAAATCTAGACAAGGTTTAGGCAAACATGTGCCTTCCCTTGGTCAGGTCATTTGGAAGGTAGACACAAGTGATATTCAGAAAGGGGCAGTGGTCATAGCAGCTGCCATGGGAGTTTTTGTTGGAGCTAATTTTAACTCAGTTTCACAATTAAGTTTGGATTTTGGTGAAAAATAGAAGGAATTGCAGAAGTTGAAACAGGAATTCGCAGAACTAGAAAGGAGGCATGAACAAGAAATTGACAAGTTGAAACGAGAACATGAAGACAGAGTGGAGCAATGGAAAATGAAAGTTGAAGAACTGAAGCACCATCTTGAGAATGTAGAGGTTGTGAATCAGCAACAAGCATAGAATATTACTCTTGTCAATCAACAGCTGAAAGATGCTTAACTAGTCTCGAAAGCTTCGTCTTTTCTTGATCTGACACCTGAGGATTTCAAACAAGTACTCTGTAAAGTGAAGGAGGAGTTCCGATAGGCTGTGATAGATTTGTATACTTCCTTTGATGAGATGCAAGGGTTGTATGACAAGTTTAGCAAGCATTTTGAAACTATTGAGGATCACCATGATCAGATAAGAAAAGCATCTACTACTTTAGAGCAAGTAACAGGTTGGCAAAAGCATATTAAGGAAAGACTTGATGGCTTGCCATTCTTAGACAAGTTATAACTGAAAACAACGGAAGTTTCCATTGAAACATGGGAGGGTATCTGCGATTCAGTTGAAGGTTTAATCATTGCAGGACAAATGGTTTGTGAACAAAGGTGGTCAGATTAAAAGAATTTGCTAACCTATTTGAGTTTTCTTGTTTTGGATCTTATCAATGAGGCACCTTCGCACCAACTTCATTTGGAAGAAGTTCAAAAGGAGTTTGATGATTTGAAAGAGTTGATCCAACAAATCAGTCAGCTAATGGTGCAATAAATTAAGAAATGGATGATAGCTCCCCATGCTTCAATAGTTCGGATAAAGGTGTTCATTAAACAATGGAAGAAAATGAGAGAGAAGGAGATTTCCTCCAAAATTTGCAAGACTCAAATTCAATTGAGGAATGCTCATTTTTAGGAATTTGATGACATTTTGGAGCTCTTTGACAAGTGATGTTCCGCCCTTGCGGAAATGTAGAAACTATTCTAATAACTTTGTAATCTTATTTAAAGACAAATAGACATTGTGTAATTGGGTACTTGCAATTTGTGTGTTTTTAACACTCTAGATATTGATCTTTGCAATTTTATTTTGTTAAGTTGTTCTGAAGTAAGTTGAAAGAAATAATCTTGATTTGCATGTGTGCACATTAATTGTTTGTTTTCTTTTATCTGTTATATCCTGCAGTAGTTTAATCTTGAAATCATTATTCAATCTGTTTAAGTGTCCTTATACAATTAGTTAGTAGTAATTTGTGTTATAGTAGTAGTTATTCCTTTCAGTTTATTTTAAATGAAAAGTGGAAGCTGAGATGGACTTAGCGGACGAATAAATTCTGCGAAAAAAATACGAACAGTGAAAATAAAACCTGAAAATTCATGTTTTCCGGTTTTCAATACACGAACGTCGATAATCGGAAATAAGAACTTTGACATTTCTCTATTTGAAATTACAAAACTTACGATATTCGAAATGTCACAAATCAGATATTAGGAAATACATATGGTGTTGTTTATTGGAAAACATAGGAAAGGATTTCTGGAATTCAAAATGTCGCAAAATTGGAAATCAGAACATAGGATGTTCCTTATTCCCAAAAATCCTAAATTGGGGAATTGAAAATCAGAACATATGGGAAATCATAGGAGATAGGTTTCCGGATTCCGAAATGTCGGAAATGGGAAATAGGAACATGGACATCTTCGTATTTGAACACAAGATATTTGGATATGTCGCAAAATTAGAAATAGGAACATAGCATGTTCCTTATTGGAAAACATAGGACATAGATTTCCAGATTCTGAAATGTCGGAAATCAGAAATAGGAATATGGACATGTTCATATTTGAACAGATGATTTTTGGATATGTTGCAAAATCAGAAATCAAAACATAGCATGTTCCTTATTGGAAAACATAGGACATAGATTTCCAGATTCCGAAATGTTGAAAATCGGAAATAGGAACATGGACATGTTCATATTTGAACACGTAGGATTTTTGGATTTTTGGATTTTCACACGTAGCATTTTCGGAATTGGAAATGTCGGAAATTAAAACATATGGTGTTCCTTCTTGGAAAACATACTATTTCCCGATTTGGAAATGTCGAATATCGCAAATCGGAACATGGAGATGTTCCTTATTTGAAAAATAGGATTTCTGGATTTCAAAATGTCGAAAATTGCGGAATGGCATATCAAAACATAAGATGTTCCTTATTGGATAATATAGTAAATCACAGATACCGCAAACAACCCTAACAATAACTGGAATTTCTCATTGTCAATATCCAATTTCAGAAATCAGATATTGTGTTCAAAAATGAGAATTTGTTTGTATATATTGGAAATTATATGATTTTATTTAATTTAGAGATATGAGTTAAAAAGTCATAAAAATCTAATAATTTTAAAGAATAATAACTTTTAATTTACATAGTAAATTTGTAAGAAACAACTTTTTGTGATTCTATTGCATTTATATTTTTCTTATGGTATATGAAGTTCATAAATTGAATAATAACAATTATTTCTATTAATAAATACGAAGTTTAACTTTGGATGCAGATGATGAGAGTGAAATTGGCAAGGATGGAATGGACGACAAGAGTTATCTATTGAGCTGTAGAGCATTTAATGCAGCTGCAACAAGCTTGATGATTGTTGGATCTTGATCTGCTCGAGAACTAATGATCATCAAGCCTGTTCCAACCGCATTAAATGCTCTGCAGCGCAATGGATAGTTCTTTTCTGGAATAGACAGGGCTATTTTGGTAGAACCAGGTTGTGCTTGTCATCCGATCACATTGCCACCTATTCTACAGTCATTATGCATTAATGATGTGGGTCTTGCTATCTAGGCTATCCAACTTGGTCATCAGTTGAGTTTTAATGCTGGGATTACACTTGATTCGGTAGTCACATCCATCATGAAGAGTGGCACTTCCACTGCTACAGCAGGTTCGATTCATCAATTTAGGTACAACACAGTGATGATTAAATTTTTCGGTTATTATATCTTGTGATTGAGCAGGACCTAAGAAGGCGGAATGCAGTTGATCGGTCAAATAGACGTTGTGAAAAAGTAGTTGATTGTGTTTGTTGGTATTATTTATGTGTAACTTGTTTCTTCGCCAAGTTTATAACAATTTTTCTATACGGGCGATGGATGGCATGGCTAATCCTCTTTGTACCTTTCCATTTCGTCCAAGATGACATTAATTAGTCCATGTCGACGAAGTTTTGTCAGTACTCAGCTAAGCCACGATTTGACCCGGTTTTCATTTCATTATCTGGCTACAGTGCAATTTGGCTTTGTGAGGGACTCGAAGTGGTACAACAATATTTTCTTGCCATTAATGGCTACCATGCCTCATGTTGGTTTTAGCATGGTTATCAGCCTTTCTCCCTCATTTGGTTCAGTTATTTCTTGGCTGGTTCCTCGGGTCTTGTGGCACTTTTGTTTTTTGCAGATTTTGTTACAAAAACTTTTGTGTCTGCCTTTGCTGGGTTTTCTTTTGCATATGAAACATCATACTATGTCCAACCAGCGTGGCATGTCTCATCGTTCTGCAAGTGGTGGCGGTCGTTTGCAACGAGAGGAGTGGGTGAAAAAGGTAGATGGTTATAACAATGAAATTTCTCCACAAGTTCAGTCAATAATATATGACTAGGAAGGCATGATTGTAAAGGAGAACCTTGCTCATGATATTGATGGTGGTAGTATGAATCACTATTGGATCGTCAAAAATATGATGGACATGCTCATGGAGGAAAATATAGCTCGATGGAACCATACTAAGTTGGCTATTTCATAGGCTACGACCAAAATGGTGGAATTAGATATGGTCATAACACAAATAAATGTTATGGCCATTTGGAAAAAAATAGCTCAAGGATTTGACTCCTTAGCTGATGGAGGTAGCAGCAATGTCTCAATGGCTCCATCTGCTTCAATGAATGTTGACCCTATCGTGCCTGCTGCATCTATAGTGCGTGTTCATATTTCGAGAACAATTAGTCAGATTTCCAAACGAGCTCGTGAATCTGATGCCTCTATGGGGAAAGTGGATGCTTCTGTGGAGAAAGTAGATGCTTCTGTGGAGAAAGTGAATGCTTCTGTGGGGAAAGTGGCTATCATGTCCCTGAATCCCAGTCTATTATCTTCAGAAGAGGAATTATTTGGGCCTTGTTGTATAGTTGAGGAAATGCAGGACATGCAGGACCCTGCTGTCACTATCAGCGGTGCTAATCCATGATCTTGCTTTTGTTTTGTTTTTGTCTATTTGTCTTCCTTTTGTTTACATTTAAGTTTATGCTCATTTTTAGTTTTCCAGGTGTCTTGATAAACATTCCTTCATAGTAATTTTGTACGTAGGCCCCCATGTATCACATGGTTTATTGTGGCTCTTATGAATATATCTGTAATTTTGTTTAAACTTTACTTAGGCAACAAATTCCATTTTCTATCTAGTTTTTATGCTCTTTACACTAGAACTGTAGAGTTTTATGCTTTTGACAAATAAGGGTGGTTGTTAGACCACTATTTTCAGTTAACCAGAATTCTTGATATTCTGTAATTTTTTGTATAGTTTATTAATAGCAATGTATGTTTACAAAAAAAAAATATGAAGTTTAAAGATCTAATATATCTAAATATATTATTTATCTTAATAAAACCAAAGTCTAAAGATGTATTATTCGTGATTAGCTTGATTTGGTTATATGAAATTTATTTAAAGAACCAATGACAATTATTTATGTTTGTTAGAATATAATCCGTAAGAATTATTGCAAATAAATAAAGAATAGGAAGCTGAACAGTTACGTAGGAATATGAATAGGCTGGTCGGAATCTCAACCACCACCTGAATTGTATAAATGAATGCATTAGCATTGGAGTAATATTGAATCGGGAGTTATACCTAACAAGTGGTATCAGAGCTTGGCTATTTGCCATAACTCCTGCCTGCTGCATTTCAGTCCTGGCATTCTGCCATATCTATTTCAGGCTGCCTGCTCGTCGTTAGTCTGCCTCTGTGTGCGTTTATTCAGTCTGCATACTGCATGCATTGAGTGGAGGTAAATATTGTTGCAATACCATTAGATTGCACAAACCCTAATTCCTGCCCTCTGTGCGTTCATCCTGCGAGCCTACTTGCTATTTGTGTTATTCACTGGTGTATGAGAGCACCACTCTATTACACGCGCTCTGATTTATTCTACCTTCCCACCATCGGTCTGCATATGTGTGCATTTGTCCTGTATCCTGCACGCCATCATAATATGCAGACTTAGACCTGCATCAAATAATGGACTGTCTTTTGATGCTGCGTATTGAAGAGGCCTATATTGGAGCTACTGTGTTGTGAAGACTGCGATCTCCCTTGGAGAACTGCTATGAAAGATTAAGTTTTATGAGAGCGACTTCGATCTCCCTTTCATAATACTGTGTGTGACTGCGTTGATATCTCTTGATATCTGCATTCTACCTACCGGTCCATCTATCCTTTATCTGCGATATTCATTGTTCTTCTAGTCCTACTTGCTCAAGGCGACGGTTCTTCATGCACTCTCTCCTGTCTGTGTCGATGTTTTTTCCCTCAATCCTAGCAATCTACCCATTCCGACTGCCCTATGATTACTTGCTCAATCATGCATTTTCCTATATGTTACTCTCCAGTTTTGAATGTTATCGTGAACGTCCACTGATCCCTATCGGTCGGGATAACCTAGTGCATGAACACTCTCTTTCTCTACATTAAATATCTACGGAGTATCGTGGACACCATCCCTTCCAAATCATTGACCATTTGCAGAAGCACAGACTCTCTCACCGAATGTGATCCCATTTTATGTTGCGTGGCCATGCTGTTGGCCTCAGTCGAGGGGAAACTGACAGTTGAATCCATGCTATTTCCTCCTATCGTGTTTACAGTGTTCAGGAACTGGGAAAAAATGTCGCGATGCATGTTGTTGGACTGCACGAGGCTGTCTAGCTCTTGAAGAAGGGAAAAATAGGGTACTGAATCCTGGAGCTGCCATGAAGGAGAATCGATGTTGGAGACTAGAGAATCGCTGTTGAAGAATCGATGTGAAGACTCCATTCTTGTGACTCCATTCTTCTGAGATTGTCAATATATATTCAAGAATTGTGACTGCGTGAATTGAAACTGATATATCACACATATATTGCGTTGAAGACATATATTGCGTTAAGGAGAAACTGATATATCACACATATATTGCGTTGGAGACATATATTGCGTGAAGGAGAAACTGATATATCAAACATATATTGCGTTGGATACTGATACTCTTGCTGCGTTGAAGAGCTGCGTGGAGTACTTCCTTGAATTCAAGAAGCTGCGTGAAGACTTGATTGAAGATTGCTTGGTTGAAGACAATTGCTGCTGTGATTGCTCCTCTTTGGTGAGTCGTGCAATTTTAAATATAAGCTACGACATCTAAAGGGAAATTTTCACTGCACGGGAATGTGAAGGTATATAGACAACCCATACATATGAAGAAATCATTCTGATATGTTCCTTTGAAAACTAGCACTGTCATGTGACATGAAAATATTGTTGTAAACGGTTACAAAGCTTATTATTTTTTAGGTTTTGAACAGCACCATATAAATTGTATTGCTGCAAAATTGTCTTAGACTGATGTAAATACTATGACAGAGACATAGACTTGCATAGTGAATAGAGCTTGTCGAAGACATTGTTTATACTAGCTAGTGCAGCTGTAATTCTACATAGACTATATTGTAAAAAGTAGCAGAGACTTAGAACTGCTTCATTCATATAGCTGAGATCGTTGACTGGTGCTAAAAATTTGCTTATGAACTTGTTGACGGCATATTAAGATTGTAAGTCACCTTGGCAGAGGCTGTAGACCTGCAAGGTTTTTGTTTTTCTATTATCTCATTCTCTTTGTCATACTAAGTTCATTATTGTAAATTACACTAGCTATTGCAAAATATGCAATCTAAAGCATCTGGAGAATCACTTTGCTTTGCTCAAAAAGCAAAGAACCACACCAAAGGAGAAAGCAGCAAGAGAGGCAGAGGGGGCAGAAACAACTTCAGAAAAATATCAAAGTGAAAGCGTTGTGGAAAGACTGGACACACATCAGATCAGTGTTGGGCTTCGTGAGACTCCATCAAAGACAAACATAACCAGAAGAAAGATGACCAAAATGCTAGTAAATCTTCTGATTCTTGTATTGTTGCACATTGTAATCTTGGAATTAATGAACTGACTTCACTTTCATCTTACAAAGATTGTTGGCTGCTTGATACTGGTGCAACATCACACATGACATTTAGAAAAGATTGTTTTGAAGAACTTAATGAAACAATAGATGGCATAGTTTACTTTGCAGATAAGTCAAGTATTAAACCAAAGGGAATGGGCACCATTCGACTGAAGATGCTTGGATTCCCTGATTTATTGTTGAAGAACGTTCTCTATCTTCCAGAGTTGCAGAGAAGCCTACTGTCCTTGGTGGAGATTCGACAGTGAGGCCATTCCATCCACATGTTTGATGGAATCGTTGAAATAAGAAAGTCCTCTGACAACCAAGTCATCATGATTGGATACGAAGATGGGAAGCTGTTGAAGCTAAAGGGTTCATCTGCAAGAGTTCAGAACTATGCCTACCTCTCTCAGCATGGAGAAGGTAATATGTCATCTAGCTCATTATGGCATCCAAGATTTGGTCATCTAAATTATAACAGTCTTCGTTTGTTGAGAAAGAATGGTGTATTTGGTTTGCCCACCATTCCCAAAGAGAAGAAAAAATGTGATGCATGTATATTAGGGAAACATAGTAAGCTGCCATTCCATGAATCTAATTTCAGAGCAAGTAGGAAATTAGAATTAGTACATTCTGATTTGTGTGGCCCAATGCCAACTCCTTCAGCAAATGGGAATAAGTATTTTATGACATTTGTTGATGACTATTCAAGAATGTGCTGGATTTACTGTTTAAAGACAAAATCAGAAGCATTTCAAACATTCAAAGACTTTCATGCATTGATAGAAAAACAAGCACAATAAAAAATTGGTACACTTCGTACTGAAAATGGAAAAGAATACACTTCAAATGCTTTTGAAAATTATCTTCGCCAACATGGAATTGCACATCAGACTACAGTTCCCTACAATCCTCAACAAAATGGTGTAGCAGAGAGAATGAATAGAACCATAATGAATATGGTTCGCTCAATGATGTTTTTCAAGAATGTAAAACTAGTGTTTTGGGGTGATGCAGTGAAATGTGCAGCCTATTTGAGAAATAGAAGTCCCTCAAATGCGCTTGATAACAAGACTCCACATGAAATGTGGTTTGGCCATCTCCCTTCAATCAGGCATCTCAGAGTTTTTGGTTCCACCTGTTATGCCTTGATTCCAAAGGAGCAAAGAAACAAGCTTGGTGCTCAAAGAAGAAGATGCATTTTCCTGGGGTATGAAGAATACTCCAAGGCATACCGTCTATATGATGAGGTAAACAAGAAATTTGTTATTTCCAGAGATGTCATTTTTCTTGAAACTAATAAAAATGACCAGTCCATTGAAAGACAGCTTGATCATTTGGAAAGTTATCCTCATCCAAATACATATTCTAAAAATGAATATGAAATTCCAAACCTTGAAGGGGGGGATTCCTATTCTGGATCAACCTTTGGAATTTCCATATGAAGCACCAAATCCCCCGCATGAAGAAATTCCTGCTACTTCACTTGAACAAAAGGTTCAACTGGATGATGTGATTGAGAGAATTGAAAGACTCTCAATCAATGATGAAGCACCACCAGCTGATCAACCAGGACCATCACGGAAGATTCCTAAATGGGCCACAAAGACACTTGAAAGTGTCCATCCAGATGAAGTTTGAAAGACGGGAACGAGAAATTTGAAAAGACATGAAGATGGAGGAGAAGCAGATAATTTAGGTGATGACATGGATGTATCATTTGATTGTGAATTTAATTTATCTGCTAACTTTGAACCAACTTCCTTTGAAGAAGCTTCTACTCGAGCTGAGTGGAAAGAAGCTATGCAGAATGAGTATGATGCACTCAATGTAAAGAATGGAACTTGGAAGCTGGTTGACCCTCCAGTTGGAACCAAACCAATTGGCTGCAAGTGGGTGTACAAGAACAAATACAAATCATATGGCTCACTTGACAAGCACAAAGCGAGGCTTGTAGCAAAAGACTATGCACAGAAAGAAGGAATTGACTATGAAGAAACATTTTCTCCTACAGCAAAATGGGATACCATCCGAACCTTACTCTCTTTAGCTGCTCAGAAAAGGTGGAAAGTTCATCAAATGGATGTGAAGACTGCTTTCTTGAATGGAGACTTGAAAGAGAATGTCTTCATGTCTCATCCAGAAGGATTTGTTGTGAAAGGAAAATAACAAAAGGTATGCAAGCTTGTCAAATCCTTGTATGGCCTAAAACAAGCACC
>LPNX010013366.1:765960-809362 GCA_001517045.1 Pseudotsuga menziesii
TATAAAGAAAGTGGGAAGATCTGTTGTGTATCTTGTGGTGTATGTAGATGACCTTTTGATGACAGGGAACAATGAGAGCTATATAGCACCCATAAAGAAAGATTTGAAAAAGATCTTTGAAATGACAGATATGGGACATCTCCACTATTACTTAGGAATTGAAGTCACTCAACATCCTAAGTACATATTCCTATCCCAGAAAAAATATGTTGGAGAACTACTAAACAAATTTTGCATGACAGAATGCAACCCTATTTCTACTCCAATGGAACGGAAAATGAAGCTCACATCAAGCGAAGGAAAAGAATTTGAGGATGTGACCAAGTATCGACAACTTGTAGGAAGTCTTATCTACCTTACAACAACTAGACTAGATATTTCTTATGTTGTTGGCATACTTTCAAGGTTCATGCATAAACCTTGTGAAGGACACTGGTCAGCTACAAAAAGAGTTCTAAGATACTTGAAGGGGACTCAAGACGTTGGACTCAAGTACTCTAAAGTGGATGAATTCAAACTTATTGGGTACTCAGACTCAGATTTTGATGGCGATAAGGAGACAGGAGTATCAACTTCTGGATACACTATGAGTCTTGGATCAACAACTGTCTCATGGAGATCACGCAAATAGTCAGTTCCTGCAGATTCAACAACAGAAGCAGAATATGTGGCTGCAGCTGAAGCAATGAAAGAAATAGTATGGCTCAGGAAGATACTTGAAGATTTGCAAGAAAAAAGAGAGGACTCCACACCATTATTGATCGGCAATACTTCTGCAATCAAGCTGGCTAAGAATCCTAGATTCCATGATCGAACCAAACACATCAACACAAAGTATCATTTGAATCGACATCATGTAGAGGCCAAGACAGTCCATCTTCGACATTGTTCCACAAATGATCAAATTGCAGACATCTTCACCAAAGCACTTGGACGAGAAAAGTTTGAAAGATTCAAAAACATGCTCGGACTTACGAACACCCCTTCGGATTAAGAGGGGGATTGTTAGAATATAATCCGTAAGGATTATTGTAAATAAATAAAGAATAGGAAGCTGAACACTTACGTAGGAATATGAATAGGCTGGTCAGAATCTCAACCACCACCTGAATTATATAAATGAATGCATTAGCATTGGAGTAATATTGAATCGGGAGTTATACCTAACAATGTTAATAAATATGAAGTTAGAAAATGATCCGACATCAAGATGATTGAATGCATTTATTGTTCATTTATTTTAAAACATTGTTTAATAAGATTTTTTGAAAGTCAAAATTGGGAAATAAGATATAGGCTCCAATTGGAGAGCTATATTTACCATAAACATTTGGCAAAGAGAAAAGAAAAATGGATATATAAAATGCACCTTACCACTTACCTGTACCTTATACTCTGGAGAGTAGTTCCTCTGTTCTATTCAACACTAGCTCAATAAATGAAAACCCTAGCTTGGATGGATTGACTATCCCATTCACATCACTCTCATCTTATGGAAAATTTTGGAACATTCGAGGCCAAGTTATTGCCAAGACAAACATACATTAATATGGCAACCAATGAGGCTTTGGAAAAGCGTTTGGATTTGACCTTGTTAATGCTTCGGATGATGAAATACATATACCTACATTCAATGAATTGGCATTTTCTTTGTATGACCAAATGAAAATAGGAATAGTGTACATGATATCGAATGGCACATATTTAAACATAGTTATTTTAAAAAGTCTTAAGAAAGTTGTTAAATTGTTTAGGCTAAATATTTTTAAATGAAAAATTACAACTGCACTTAAAAAAAGTATTTCAATGCGTATGGATAACGAAAGACATTTTAACAATTTAAAATATGTGTAGTGGCATTGTTTGGAAAGTGGACAAATATAAATTTGCAAAGAAGAACATTAGCAGAAGTTGAAAAGAATGAAATGTTAAATCCGAACATGTAAATTCCAATTTCCAATTAACGCTTTGTGATTTATTCAAATCGAAAAGCGAAAGTCGGCAGGAAATAAATTAAGAATCTAGAATCCGACATTTCAGAATCGGGAAATACCTGTTTTGGAGTCTAGAATTTGACATTTCTGTTTTCGAGAATTCCTATTTTCGACAAACATTTCCATTATTTTATAATATCACATCAAATTATTTCATTTAAAAACGTCACTGCTAAACAGTTATTATATATGAATCTGTGAACAACAAGATTTATATATCTGACGACACTGCTAGAAATAAAGGTTTAAGATAAATGAAAATGCAATTTTTCTCATTGATGTTAGACAGAAGTTCTTTATTCACAATGACAATGTTGGACAAGCTAAAAGGTGGAACCATTTCCATACGTTTTGGCAGCTAAATTTGCAATCGTCGTAAAGGAGAAAAGCTTCCAATTTTGAAGAATGCTTTAGCAAAATGTTGGAGATTATATTCTCCAGTCTTGCATTTACAACCAAATTCAATCTAAAATACTTGATCCTAACCTCCTGCTCATTGTGATAATCCGAAAGGAGACGTGGGGGAAATATGGTGAGTTGGGGAATTTGGGTGTAGAGAAATCTTGATCTGTGAGAAAGAACAGAGCATTTGATAGGCCGTTTAAAAAGATATAGCATAGTACCATATTTGGAAACCTCAAGAATAAACTTGTTGTAGTTTTGTTACTCATGATGATGGAAGACAATTGAGAAGAAGGGTAAACAAATAATGATACCTCATGTAAGTTGAAACGAGTAGAGAAATAGAAGGCGATGCCTAATATTCACCAATCCCATGTCTCTCTAGAGACTATAGGACCTTCCTTGGAAGCAACACTGCTAACTTATCTTCCCATCTCTTCCCATTCTGGGCTTTGATATCACCATGCTGTGGTTTTTTTCTTTGGCAGCCATGAGAGGGGAAATAATGGCGCTTACCAGTGCAATTTGTGTGCACATAAAAAACCATAAATGAGGTCCAAATATATTTTCTTCAGTAGGTGGCTCTATTTATTGACTAAATCTTACGAAATGTTATTATGACTTCACGGTTTTCATGGTCTAGTATATATCTATAACTTGGGTTTAATGTGATATGTATATAATTCGTTAATATCTTGGAGTACGCAAAATGTCAGTTAAACGTACTGAAATATCCTGTATTTGAAAGATTTGTTGTTTGCAGGGCGTGATAATGATTTTCACTTAATGATTAAGCAAGAGAAGATATGCAGGGGTACTAGAAACAAGAAAATATGCATATGATCATATGATCGTATGAGGTGACAAATGTGACAAATTGATTGATGATGTGACAAACGTATACTCAGTATGGATCGATGAGGTGACAATTGTTGAATTTACACAGTATAAGATGACTTGAGGTTGATAACAATTGAGAGTGACAGTCACTTTTGCGATTAATATGATGACGTTTTGACATAAAGGGGCGGCATTGTGTTGACTTTATGATAACAACTGAGGGTGACAGTCATCTCTGCAATTAATATGATGACATTATGGCTGAAAGGGGTGGTGTTATTATGACGTTAATATATGTTGATGTTAAGACATTAATCCCAAGATATAGATATATACTACATCATGAAAATTTTGAACTTATAATAAATGTTTTTAATTCTATTGAACACACACACACACACACACACACACACACACACACACACACATATATATATACATATAATACCAAATACTAAATTAATATATATCCACATATTAGAGTACATATATATACTAAATAGGAATAACGAAGGACATATGTTTCGGGTTTGGAATATCCGAAAGATCAAGAATCAGAATCGTGAAGGCAACAAATTATTTTAACAAAAACATGAATATCAGGTTCCGATATTCGAAATATCGAGAATCAGAAATCACGGAGACGACAAATAACTGTAACAAAAACTGGAATTTCCATTTTTATATATCTGATTTCGGAAATCCGGTATCGTCTTTTGGAAATCGGAAATTGAAAATGCGAAAATGTTTTTTGATATTTATTTAAATTTAATTTAAGGAAATAAGAGTTGATCTAAAATTTGTATACGCTAATTTTTTATGTTAATTAAATAAGAGTTGATCTAAAATTTGTATACGCTAATTTTTTTATGTTAATTAATATAAATATGTTTCATTAATTTGATTTTCGAGATATCTGATTTGGGAAAATACTATGTTTTGTTATAAGGAACACCAATATTCCAATTTCTGATTTGCGCATTTTTTATTTCTGACATTTCGGATTCCGGATATTGTATGTGTTAAAATCAGGAAACGTTGAAGATAGTATTTCCGAATTTCGATGTTGGGGTATCCGAAATCGGAAAATGTCAATTTTGAGTTTTTATTTTAACTATTTGTATTGTTTTCGCATAACTTATTTCTCTGCTAAGTCCATCCTTATTTTAAACTGAATCCACGTTATGTTTAATCATTGTGCCTCAAAATTTGGTGGAGATTTTGGCCTGTAAATTGTTACAATTTGTGGAGACTGATGTTAGCTTTCATACTTGTATGTTAAGAAAGAAACCCCTTTTACCTATGTATTTTTCAATTATCCAAATTAAATATTTCATTATTCTGGTTGTTGTTATTCATTAATATATTTGATTACTTTGGTTTGTATCTATTTGAACTACAAACGTTTCAAAATTGCGTGAGGAAACCGCCAGTCATCAAAAAATGAGTTAAGAATCCAGAATCCGACATTTTTGTATTCAAAAATATATGTTCTATGTTTTCCAATAAGGAACACCAATTGTTCCGATTTTTTATTCCCCAATTTTTGATTTGCCAAATTTAGGATGTGGATTTTCAATTTCTGACATTTTGGAATATGGAAATGCTGTGTTGAAATAAATAATTGTGTATGTCCCTATTTCCTATTTCCAACATTTTGGATCTCGGAAGTTTTTTATTTTAAAATAAAGAAATGTCGAAGTTCCTATTTTACGGTTTGCGACGCCCGGGTATCAAAAACGGGAAAACTTCGATTTTGAGGCTTTATTTTTACTGTTCGTATTATTTTCGCGTAAATTATTCGATCGCTAAGTCCATCCTTATTTTAAACTTACCCTACTTTATGTTTGATCGTTCTACCTCTAAATGGGCCACAGATTGTGGCCTCAAAATTGCTACAATTCCTGGAGTTTGATGTTAGCATGTATATTTGTATGTTAAGAAAATAAACCCCTTTTACCTATGTATTTTTCAATTATCCAAACTTGGTTTCATTCTGTATATCCGCTTGGTCAAGAGGGTATCTGACTAAGTACATGTTCATGAAAAATGTAAATAGCATGAATTAATAGTCCAGTAAATGATAAAGCCAAAATTGGAGAGAAAATGCAGGCTATTGCAGGAAGGAAAATTTTCTCACCTGTGGAGGGGTGCAAGCAGGTTTAGGGATGGAGAAGGTTTTGTATATTAAACAAAATCATCCAAATTTGTGTTGTTATTACTTGTACAGAGGAAATTGGAGAATCAAAGTTAGGTTTATTTATAATTAATATATACAAAATAAATTTTACAAAATTCCATTTTCACATCATTATCTATTTTGAAAAAAGTAAATTGTTTTTAAAAAACTCTTATATTTACAAAAGTATTTCAGATAAGCTAGGCATATTTTACAATGTGTTAAAATTGGTGATTATGGTTGTTAATATACTTGAAAAAATAGTTGTTAATATCACGAAATAAGAAACATGAGATAATTTAGCATTTCTATTAACATGTGGAATCCAAGGTGAAATGTTTGTTGAGAAAAGAGGCGATGAAGCTAATGCAACTGGGTTGACCTGTATATCCTTGTAGTATGGGTCGGGGAAAGTATTTGGCAAAATTGGAAATGTCTTGGGTAACTGATTTTTTGATATATGAGCATGTGTAACCTATAAAATTGGGTTAGCACGATAAATGAGCATTTCTTTAACTTGTGTAAGTATTGCAAGGATAGGTGGTTGGATTCCTGGTTCCACATTGTTTTCAAATGAAAAGCGATGGCCTTTTTGTTCTAGAATATAGTGAGAACAAGTGTATGCATCATGGAATTTTTTTGTTACAATACCAGGGTAACATTGTTTGCAAATAATGTAGACATGTAAATCAACAAGTTGAACCATTTATTTACGAAATCGATGATGTGCATAATCAAGGTAGGTGTTCGGTGGATTTAGCATAGCTAGTGGAACCGAAGGTCTATTTGAAGGTTCTAGAAGAGAAACTAGAGACAACATCTCCACAAGAAGACAACTCTGTTCGATGGATTTTTTCATTCTTTCTTGTTGTTTTTATCTCTGTTCTATGCATATACAACTGTTTTCGTGCATTGGCTTGTTCATTGTCATGAGTTAAGCTTTGATTGGTGGAAGGGACACATTTATATATGTATTAACTGCAAAGTATATCAAGATAAAGCAGAAGACAAAAAGCAAATGTTAACTGATTGCATGTTGGGAACTAAGAATGTTCATGGAAAATAATATGGATGGGATGTCTCAATATCATGATGGTTATTTTTTCCTGTGGAATGAAACAGGGCATGGAAAAAATTGCAATGTAATTCGCATTAACTAAAATGGATATATAAAAAACAAAATAATTCACATTAACATATTTCATTATTCTAGTTGTTGTTATTCATTTACATATATCACTATAAATATATTCTCATAAATATATTTCATTAATCCGATTTTCGACAAGTTAGATTCTGGAAAATACTATGTTTTGGAATAAGGAACATCAATATTCAAATTTCTGATTTGCACAAATCCAATTTACGACAATTCAGATTCTGAATATTGGATGTGTTCAAATCAGAAACTGTGCATGTTTCGATTTCCGATTTCCGATATTTTGGATTCCAAAAATCGTATGTCCTATGTTTTCCTTTAAGGAACAACATATGTTCCGATTTTCGATTCCGTAAGATCTAATTTGTGACATTTCTGATCTTGGAAGTTTTATATTTTCAAATAAAGAAATGTCACAAATAGTATTTTCGACTTTTGACGTTGGGGTATCCGAAACTAGAAAACCTCAATTTCAGGTTTTATTTTAACTGTTCGTATTGACTGGGATAAAGCAACATAAATGGAGGAAGATGGAGCTACATTAGTGTTTCCCCTTGATGATAAATTCCCTAATTACCAACATACTAGGAATATAAACAAACTTTGCTTCCATCATGGATTTGGTGAAGATATCAGTTTCTTTCTTTTTTGTGAGACAATACTAAAAAAAAATAACACCATCCGTAACGAGATCTCAAATGTAATGAGTTTCCAAGTCAACGTGTTTAGTCTCAGAGTGATACATTGAATTGTATGCAAGCTGGATTGCACTTTGATTGTCACATATTTATTTGGTAGGAGACTTCTGACCCAGTCCAAGCTCTACAATAAGATGTTGGATCCACACTACTTATTTAGCTACCCTATACTCCGCTTCACAAGAAGAAAGATAAATAGTTATCAACTTCTTTTTAGACGATGAAATCAGACCAAAACCAAGATGAAAGATGTACCCTACAGTAGACCTTTTATTTGAAGTATGCCCTTCCCAATCAGAATCTGTGTAACCAAGAAGTAAAAATATAGCCCTACTAGAATAGAAAACACCATAATGCACTGTCCCATTAAAATATCTGAATCCTATTTTCTACTTTCCAATGTATTTCATGACGATTTTGCATAAATATCAAAACCATGCTGACTGCAAAAGAGAGATTTGGCATGCTGTGTGTAAAATATATGAAACTCACCACAAGTTGACGATATAAAGTGGCATCAACAAAAGGGCCGCCACAGTCAAAATTTAACTTTACACCAGATTGGAATGCCATAGGTGAAGTCTTACAATCACTCATATCAAACTAAGCAAGTAAATATCCAGCATACTTATGTTGAGAAAAAATATACCATTAGCCATATGCCAAATATTTAGACCCAAAAAATAATGTAATAGGCCTAAATCAATAATTTCAAATTCATTCTTTAGATAATTATTCATTTCCTATATAAATGTAATTTGGATGCCAATAATGATAAGATCATCTGCATAAAGTACCCCAATGAGGACATCATCATCAAATTTCTTAACATATAGATTTGGATCACATATACACCACTTAAAACCATTCTTCAAGAAATAAGCATATTTTTTTTTATACCAAGATCTAGGTGCTTGTTTAATACCATATAAAGAGTTGTTCGATTTTCATACTAAACTTGAAGTGCCAATAATAATAAAATTACATGATTGTTTCATATAAATGTCTTCACAAAGATCACCATTAAAAAAATCACTCTTGACATCCATTTGGTGTATTTCCTGTTGATAAGATGCAATAAGCGACTGAATAGTTTTGATTGTTTTCATTTTAGCAAGTGGAGAAAAAGTTTTCGTATAGTCAATACCTTCTTGTTGAGAGCATCCTTTTTCTACGAACCAATCTTTATGTTTTTCAATTTGTCCGTCTGTAGTAAACTTAGTTTTATATATACACTTACATCCAACTAAATTCTTTCTAGGAGGAAAAGGAACAAGAGCCCATGTCTTTTTTTCTTTTCTTTAAGGAGTCATATTAAACTATCATGATTTCTACCATTAATTTTTATATTTATCTTGAACAAAGGTAGATGGATCATTTGTGGCTAATACTATACTCATAAGATGAAATTTAGATCTAGTTTTACGAGTATAAAAAGGAATACCAATCTCATAGCTCATGGATTCAAGAGTTTTCAGGGCACAAAAGGGAAGAGAAGTAGTGGTAGGAACCACACTAGTATATTCAAGACAACCAGGTGGATAACTTGAAGAAGAAGGTGAAATAGGATCAAGGGTGGGAACACAAGGATTGGAAGGGGTAAGAAAGATAGGAGTAACATAAGGTGGACTAAAATTCAATGTAACATGAGGCTCAACAGAATTAGGTGTAGGAGATACTTCATTGAATTGAACATCTTTCCTAATGACGACAGATTGGGTGGATGGATAAACCAACATGTATGCTTTGGAATCCTCACAATAACCAATGAAAATACATTTGTGATACTTGATTTGTAACTTTTTTCATTTTTCATTTGGAATATGTACCCAACATTCACTGCCAAATACCTTAAAGTTACTAATATCATATTTTCTTCCATTCCATTTTTCTTTGGGGGTAATTTGCAAAACTTCTTTATTAGGTACTCTATTCAAGATATAGTTATCTCAACAACTTAAATTTAACCAAAAGAATTTATGTAATCCTTTAGAATAAATCATACATCTAGCCATTTCAACCAAAGTCCTATTCTTTCTTTCAACTACCTCGTTTTGTTGAGGTGTATAAGGAACAATCTTTTGATGTTGAATTCCATGATTAGATAAATATGCATTAAATTCCCTTTATAGTGAATTATCCCCATTATTAGTTCTGAAAGGCTTAATAATTTTATTAGATTCATTTTCAACCATGGATTTAAAATCTTGAAATATATCAAATGTTTCACTTTTATGCTTTAAAAAATAAACCCAAGATTTACGACTAAAGTCATCAATAAAAGTAACAAAATAGATTGCATGAGAAAAATAAGGAGTTTCAAGAGGACCACAAATATCACTATGAATTAGTTGCAATGGTTATTTAGCATGCCAACCTTTACCTTTATTGAACATTTCCTTATGATGTTTACCGAGAACACAACCTTCACAAACACCTTTAGTGGAAGAAATTGAAGGTAAGCCAATTACCATATTAGACATCATTTGCATTTTTCCATAATTCAATTGACCTTATATTTCATGCCATAATTTACTTTGTTCAACAGCATGAGAAACATAGGAATAAAAGGATTATTTTTGCTTGAATTAAACCAACAAACTTATATAATCCAACATTATGATTAATATTGTTATAGCGGATTTTAACACACATGGTTGATCACATGTTGATGGCCTTCCCTATACCTCTACATACATTTTAGACCCCATGGAAATATATTATCCTTTGATGTTCCAAGCTCATCCCTAAAAAACCCATGTTTATTGTTGTACGCGACTTTTAATCCCATACTCGTGTGTACACGTGACTTTTGACCTCAAACCCGCATACATCGGGATGTTTGCGTAAGTCCAAATAATTTTGGAGTTTTCCTCATGTGAGTCCAAATAATTTTACTCTTGGCCTTCCAAATGCCTTGAGAACGCTTGTATTCGACCCTCCAATACCCTTTTGGAGTGCTATATAAGGAACCCCTTGGATACTTTGAAGAGAGGGAATTTAAGAGCAAGTAAAATATAGTCCATTGTTGCCACAATTTGCATATACTTGAGTCTACATCCATTTCTACCTTTGGAGAACTTTGTGTTCTTCCCAAGTTTTCCTTTGCTTGTGAGCTTGCTATTGAGAGATGGAGGATTGAGGTGGTGGAGGCCCAGGTGGAGGACTCGGTTTCTCCAATTTGTAGACGTGTCGACAGAGGCTGTCGCTATTGTAATCTCTGATTTTATTAATAGAAATATATTTGCTTGTACAATTATGTGCAATTGAATATGAATGTTGAATTCATGGATGTGTTTAATTGTTTACGCATTATTGAATATATATGCTAGAGTAGGTCTAACACACTATTATAGATCATGCTTGTCTTGTTTGTTGTTGTTGAGAGCGAATTGTTGATGCAAGCATGAATTGGAAAGCTCAACAGGGATCTACTTCAACGATCCATAATAACGCACGATTCGGTATCCCTTAGTGTTAGATGTTTGGTTTATCTTGAATATTTGGAAAGATTGATTTCTAGTGTTAAAGCTGTCTATTGTGGTACACGCAAAGCCATAGGAAGTTTCTCTCCATAACAAAATTGGTGACCATACTTGGGAGGTTCCTAGTTGTTTCTCTTTGGGGGTTTTTGGTATTCAATGAACTTGAATTGCTCTTGATTTATCTGTTTCTGTGTCAGGTCTGGGGGCATGTTTTCCCAGTAGGGTCCTGAAGAAGTAAAATTTGTCTTAGCTTGTCTATTTTCCCTATTTTTTGTCTTTTTCTTCCTGTACGCAGGTTTTGCTTTCATAGTCGCGTATACATGTGGGTTTTCCTCGAACAGTCACGTATGTACGATATTTTACTGAGAATAGTCGCGTATGCTTTGATTTGGAGCCTTAGTTGGAGGATTAAGTGTTGCTGGCTGAGTTTTGATGATTGCTGAGTCTTCTTGGATGCTTTTGGTGTCTATATACACCCTCTGTTTCTAACCAGTGACTGCTTTTAGTTTTTTTTTAAGTTTTGTTCTTGTCATCCCTTTGTCCATTTTTTGTTTTGAGATTAGTGCATTAGGTCTCTTTTACCTTGGTGCCTTGCTTGGCTGCTATTTGTGAGTGGTTGCAGGGTCTGGTGGTTGTAGAGTCATTTATTTGCTTCCATATCTCATTTATTACAAAAAATAAAAAAATATTTTTGCTTTTGCATAGTTATGCATCTATTGCATTTTGCATTGGCACAGTACTTGCATTAGGTTTACTTACTATTATTATAGTTATATTTTCATATAGGAATGTCTGCACTTACATTTGAAGGAAAAATATTGCACCTTATGTAGTGGCATACCCTATTCTTCATTCTACACATTGCACTTGGCATTTCTTGTTAGGTGTGCATATTTACTTCACTGTTGAGTCGTAAATTCATTATTTGCACTACCATTTAACCTTTGAGTAATCACAGCCAACTAAAATCAACGATTAAATAAAATGAATTACACTCTTTTCATTTCTAGGGTGCATCAACAAGAATAGGTTTTAGGGTCTTGGAATAGTTCATTGTGAGTCAATTCTCCAAGACCACTAAACAAAACAACTAGGTGTCTGTCCAGGACAGAGTGTGAAACCCCTTGATATAATTAGTGTTTCTCAGGATGCCCCTCTTACATAGGATTTAAGCACGAGGCAGTGCACGTGATTGTGATTGGGATGACCCTTGGTCACGTTCTGTGAGCACTAGCGATATTTTTGAGATTGTATTAATATCTTTGAGCCTTTGAGGTATTGATTGGTGCACCCTTGGGGTACTAGTTGTGCTTTCAAGCTTTGGGTTTTTCTACCTTGCCCATACAGTCGATCCCTCCTGCGACTGTCCACTTGAGAATTGGTTATATTAAGGTGACCTTAGTTTCCTTACCTAGGTTATCGAGGGGGTATTTGTAGAGGTTATTTTGTAGGTGTCCTACCCAGGTAGGGATGGACAACACAGTCACTATATGTGTTGAAGCTGAGGCCCACTATAATTGGTTATGAACCTCCACTTGTTGTGTATGGGAGTCTCAAGCCTCTCCTAGGAAAGACATACCTGCTTCATTCAGAATGTCACTTATCCTACCCTTGGTTTGCTTGTGATTTGGCTTTATATTTTCTCAGGTGTATGCTCTGTGCATGCTATATTGCTTAGGGTTGTGTAGCTAGATCAAGTATTTTCTATTTATTGAGTCATTGTGGATTCAGGTGTGGTACCTCATCGTTCTCGTCATTTAGCAGGAATTTCACCTTCCACGTCTCCTCCTCCTTTGGGAGAGCAAACTAGACAGTCTAGGCAGACACATTCTCACTTTGATTCACATACTAATGGTGATCACGAGCACAAGATTCCAGAGATCCCTTATATTCCTCATCATGTATGGGAAGATGAACCTCCTAGAAAATACAGGACTCCAGTAGGGTTTGGTCGTCATTCGGCTGGACCGTCACATGAATATTTTTCATGATTCCTAGATTCCACACACCCTAATCACCGGTATTGGATTCTAGGCAATGAGACTCACCACGCATCTGCTAACAATAGCACTATTAGGTATGGCATGCCTAATATTCTCGAGACCGGTCTGACACCTCATGACAGATTGGGTGTTGACCCTGGTGCTGCACTTGGGGGCAATTCCATTCCTTTCTAAGCGGAAAGGTTTGGTATCTCTAGTCACATTACACCTTCCATCCCTTCAGTGGAGGTTCCTTCACACACACATCCTAGGCCTAGCACTAGTGTTCCTATTCGGGGACCATACCCTAGACATGTGAATATTGGGGGCACAAGTTATATTCCTTCAAATATTCCATCGTCTTCTACACCAATCCCTGCAAATGATTTTTCAACCACGCATCCTCCTCCTAACTCTAGTGGGCCTTCTGGCTGGAGTTCTACTACTAGCCATATTGGTGCTACTTATGCTAACACTTTAGTGTCACAAGGCCACATTCCTCCTTCTGTGTTAGCAAGACATGTATCTTCCCATGGACCATCTTATAGACCTTCCCATGGACCACCTCATGGTCTAGTTTATGGAACCTCTTATGAAACTTCTTATGGACCATCTTATGGACAAACCTACACACCTTATGGGTCCGGGTATCAACCCATGTATCAATCACCTGATTATGGCTTTGTAGCACCCCCAGTATCAAGGTACTCCACATCAAAATCCTTACATCCAACCCTATATGGGTCAAATGGGAGGAGGTTGTTATCCCACTGGCCAAGGCCATGGTGTATATAGTTGTCAGCCTTATGCGAACCAGTCCTATCAAGGATCATGGAACCAACCGGCTCAACCTAAGCTCCCTTTTCTTGCGACTTTGAATCTACTCGATTTGTCGAGATTGATGAACGATAGTGTATCTCATGACCCGACATGGTCGCCAGTTCCTACCAAAATTCCTTCAGACATTCCAAAGTTCAAGGGTAAGGCTGGTGAATATCCTGGTGAGCACATTACGACCTTTCATATTTGGTGCTCTTCGAACTCCTTCAACAATGATTCTGTCTGTTTGAGACTGTTTCAACGCACCCTCATGAGTCCTACTGTGAAATGGTATATAGAGTTACCTATGGAAACATATTATTCATTTCATGACCTTGCTACGACTTTTATTAACCACTTCCATTTACCCGTGCGTTATGGCGCCGGTACCGAACTCTTTTCGACATTTTAGCAAGACAAAGCCACCCATATTTCGGATCATGTTCAAGAGTGGTGTAGACGGAAGAGGATGATTAAATCCTTTATACCACTAGAGTTTCTTCTAGAGTGGTTCCTCAAGTCATTGTTACCCTATATCGCGAATCATGGTTCCACATCTAGAGTGCAAAACAAGGACAAATATATTTTTAGGGCCCAACAGTTGGACTTGATTTATGCTCAGTCTGGGATCCTTTATGAGATCATACCTAATGCTCCACATTCCAATTTCGACCCCAAGTTCAAACCCAAGCCACATGCCGATGGTATTGTTGGCTTCGCAAGTACCAAACCTACGAATTAGGTTATGAAACAAGTGATCCAGTTATTGCTTACCAATCTACGTCAGGAAAAGCTACGACTTCTCCCCTTCCTACCCAGTCGACGGATGTACTTTCTGTGCAATCATCGACCCGAAAGGTAACCAACAACCTAGAAGGAATAAAAAGAAAGGAAAAATTAATGAAAAGGGTGGGAATAATAATAATAATGATACTAATGATAAGAAAAATAACAATAATAATGATGGGGGGGACAAGAATTCTAAGAGAAAGGTTAAATTTCCTTGCATGTTGTGCGGGGGTGACCACCTCACTCACTTGTGCCCTTGTATGGAATATGCCTCGAAGTTCATAGCACAGGGTCCAACTGTGTTTACTAATCCTTTACCAAATAATCAAAAGATGAACTCGAGGACCGTGGATCTTGGTTGTGCGTATAGTGGAACTCCAAACCCACAGGATGCCGCTAGTGGTCATGGTTGCATCAACATGGTGAAATGTATTACTATTGTCACACGTGCAAAATACTATGGTTTGTCACAACCAGACCTTGGGAAAGAACCTGCTTCACCTGAGAGCTCTTTGCAAATTGAAAAGCCTACAGATAAACCTGAAGTTCCGCCTCACATTCCTAAGGGAGTGTTGAAGCGCTCAGGGCACAATCCTAATGCTCAAGGTTCCCAGAACTATTCAATTTTTGAGGATTTGGGCCAGACTCCTTATGCGATGTCCAGATTAGAAGTACTTCAAACTTGTCCTTCATAGAGAAAAGCCTTGTTTTCTTCTCTTGGGGTTGGTGATGATAGCTCTCCTTCCATGATCAAATTTGAAACTCATGGAATCTAGCCTCGCTTTCCTTACTATGTGTCTCTTTTGCTTCACGTAGAGTGTTTGAACAACACCATCATGCACACTGTCATTGATGAAGGTGCTGCCGCTTCCGTGATCTCTTTGGCTTGTTGGAAGGGCTTAGGTTCTCCTATGTTGTCTAAATCTGCGAACATGTTGACTTCTTTTGATGGAATATCATTTCGGCCGCACGGTATACTTCCTTCCCTATAGGTCTAGTTGTGGGGGAAGACTTTTGCGATCAAGGTCGAGGTGGTTGATGTGCCCCTTGACTACAATCGTTTGCTGGGTAGGAACTGGATGTGAAATATGCAAGTTGTATCCTCTTCCCTATTCTGAGTGTTTTTTTTTCGATTGAATGGGAAGATCATTACCATTTATCAAAAATCTTTCCAAAATATGAGTGTGAAAGCATCATTGGGAGATTCTATCTCGATTATGGATCATTCTCAGTCGACAACTAAGAATGTGGGTGTGGGTATGTATCCTTCTCTCATGGGAACCTTTAATTGTCCTGTGACCATTCTTATGATTGGGTCTAGTCTTGGTAGGGATTTGACCTCGTCGAATTCAGTCTCTTTTCACACCTCTCATATGGAGGATCCTTGGATTCTTCCTTCACCGAGTACTTCGAGTGATAATTCTATACTTGCTGAGATAGACGTGCTGTTTCCTGCAACATTGGTGGCATATCAAGCTAATAGTGATCATGTTGTAGAGCCTAGTCCTTCCTCTTCGTGGGCGGAGGAGGAGGACCCCTATGTGCTTCCTGCTTGGGCAATAGAGTGATCTCACTCTCAAGACTGCCTTGATGATGTTTTTCCGTCTGATGAAGCTATTCTTGAGGCTGTGTCTAGGATAGAACAACCTTTGGGAGAGCTGCACCATAGATCATATTTCATCCCTAAGCTTGATCATTTAGAGTGTGATGAATTTAGGGCGATTCTAAGCAAGAAAGTTGGTAGCCCCGTGGTCCCATTAAGCTCTCCTAGTAATATTGCTGAAGGGAACATGGATAACCTATCACCAATGAATCCTATCAACATTTCTCATGATCCTCATAAGGTTGAAAACGCTTACATTGGGGAAGATTGTTCCCTCGATGAGATTAAAGAGTATACCAAGATTTTCAAAGAGTTTCATGATGTTTTTTCTTGGTCATATGAGGAAATGCCAGGAATAGACCCTCGCATTATTGAAGATGGAATAAAAACCTATCCGGATGCAAAACTGGTTCGACAACGTTTACGTGCCATGAATCCTAGGAAAGCTCCCACTATTAAAGCAAAGATAGAGAAACTGCTCAAAGCTGGTTTTATCTATCCTGTTCCCTTGATGGAGTGGGTTTCAAATCTCGTTCCACTGGATAAGAAGCAAGGAGCAATCCTAATATGCATCGATTTCCGTGATTTAAATCGAGCTTATCCTAAAGATAATTTCCCTACACCATTTATTGATCAAATTTTGGATGAGTGTGCGGGAAGTGAGGTTTTTTCTTTTATGGATGGCTTTTCCGGATATAATCAGATACATATTAAACCCAAGGACCAACATAAGACTGCATTTATGTGTCCTTGGGGAACTTTTGGGTATCGAAAGATGCCCTTCGGCATTAAAAATCCTGGAGCTACATTTCAATGGGCCATGAACTTTTCCTTTCATGATCTCAAAAAGATTATTGAAGTGTATTTGGATGATCTAGTTGCTCACTCTCATTTGAGAGTGCGTCATCTTTATCATTTGCGATTAGTTTTCAAAATATGTCGTCATTATCAAATTCGGTTAAATCCTCACAAGTGTATATTTTGTGTGAAGGTTGGTCGTTTACTAGGATTCATCATGTCCAAGGAGGGTATTATACTCGATCCCTTGAAGGTTGAGGCAATACTCAAATTGTCTCCCCCATGTAACATTCAACATATTAAATGTTTATAAGGTATGGAGAACTTCTTGTGAAGGTTCGTAGTCAATTTTTCCAATTTGACTAAAGGCTTCATGCATTTTTTGGAGAAACACACCCCTTTTTACTGGGATGAGTGAGCCCAGGAGTCTTTTGATGCTCTTAAGAAAGCCTTGGCATTGGCCCCCATGCTTAGTCCACTTGAATATGGCCATGAATTTTTTATTTATGTGGTCGCGTCTCAGGAGATGGTTGGTATGGTCTTGTTTCAAGAGGATGAGGAGCTCCATGATCATGTCATATACTATCTTAGCCAAAACCTTATTAATGCAGAACTTCATTATACCCATGTTGAGAAGCTATCCCTGGCCACCGTCCATGCGGTTCAGTAGTTGAGGCATTACATCCTCCTTTGCCAAACTTTGGTCGTAGCTCACATTAATCCATTTCAATTTGTCCTCAACAGAAGGATGATTGGGGGAAAGTACAATAAATGGATTGTGATATTGCAAGAGTTTGATCTCGAGTTTATTTCAGCAAAATCGAAGAAATCATTAATCTTTGCTGAGCTCATATCGAATTTTCCAAATTCAGATGAAGAAGAGGTTCATGAGGATTCTATTATTGATGAGCATATCTTTCTCATCTCAACCACAGACCCTTGGTATGAAGATATTATTGTTTATTTGCAAACATTGAAGGTTCCTACTCACCTCTCGTGAGATGAGCAGTGACGACTACGTCATGTAGCAAAGAAATACCTCATAGTGGATGATACTTTGTATTGCCATGGGTTTGATTCCATTTTATGTCATTGCTTAGCTCATGAGGAGGCTGAGGTCATGCTTAATGATTGCAACGGAGGCGCGTGTGGTGGTCATTTATCTGGGCTTTCTACAACCCAAAATTTTTTGAGAGCGGGTTATTTTTGGCCGTCTATCTTTAAAGATTGCGTTAATGCAGTCAAGAGGTGACACCCTTGCTAGGTGTTGCACGTAATATGCATTCTCGTCCGACCCCTTTGCATCCTATTATCATCGCCGGTCCCTTCACCATGTGGGGGGTCGACTTTATGGATTCTAACCCAGCTTTGGCTAGGGGGAACCATCATATTATTGTGGTTGTGGATTATTTCACGAAATGGGTAGAGGCTATGTGCACTATCAAATCCGACGGTGAAACAACCGCGCATTTTGTATTTAACTAGATTATCACTTGGTTTGGCATTTTGAGAGAGCTTGTCAGTGATCATGGCATGCACTTTCAAAACAAAATGATGGAAGAGTTGTCTTCAAATTTAGGGTATAAGCAAGAGCATTCCTCTTTTGATTATCCCCAAGCAAATGGATAGGTTGAAGCAATGAACAAATCACTTAAGTCCATTCTCCAATGAACCATCGCATAGAGCAAGAATAATTGGCATATCATGTTGTATCCTTCTTTGTGGGCCTATAGAACCGTGGTCAAGACTGCCACCATTTTTTCTCCCTATCAGCTTGTGCATGGGGTGGAGTTAGTATTACCGATTGAATGCAAAATCCCTTCTTTGAAGCTAGCCCTGGAGATTTTACAAGAGACTTTCGCATTGTAAGAATGTCCGGTCCACTTGGAGCACCTTGATGAGCAGCGTCGAGATGCTTTAGTGGCTCTTGAAATTAACAAGCGTCACATTAAGGTCTAGTACAACAAGTTTGTTCGTCCTAGGAAGTTTAATGAATGTGACTTGGTCCTTTTGTGGGATCAAGCTAGGGAACCCTTGGGAGTAGGAAAGTTCAACCTGATGTGGCATGGTCCTTACGTAGTTAAGCGTGTCTTAGAGAAAGGCACCTATGAGTTGGTGGATTATGGAGGGAAAAACTTGGCAGAGCCTAGAAATGGGCTCTATCTTAAAAATTACTATGCATGATCTTCATCCAGTGCTGACTTTTTGTATATTATGGTACATTTTTGCATTGCATACTTAGGTCTTCTTATGGTGATTGGATTTGTTGATTAGATTTTGTTTGTTATGGCTAATGTCAATGGAGTCTTTCGTTTACATAGGATTCACTGATGGTGCTAGCCGCCACACTCAAAACTCATCTTCGGCTGCTTGGGTGATCTATACTCCTATGCGTCAAGTGTTGTCTTCCGGAGGCATATGTTTATGACCTTCGTCAAACAATGTTGCTGAATATAGTGATGTTATTGAGTTATTGCGTGATGCCATTTCACATGGTGTTCATTCTCTTGAGGTACATATTGATTCATAGTTAGTGGTCTCACAACTTAATGGCTTGTATCGTGTTAGGGATCCGACATTGTTATGAAGATTCTTGTGTGTAAGATTGCTAGAATGACAATTTGAGAGTATAACATACATTCACATTCCAAGAAATTTTAATCAAGTTGCTAATTCATATGCTAACTATGTACTAGATTGGCATTTATTTCACAGACCATAAGCATTTCACAAACACATTTTACATATGTAAATAGAATAAATAATCGATCATCATAAATAATTTTCATTAAGTCCAAAAAATGTGACGTCATAATACATAAGTGTCATATACAAAATTGGGGCTTCTGAGCCACCAAAATATACTACACTATCATACAAAATATACACCTAGGTCTCTAAGCCTGAGGTGGAGGAGGATGCTAATCATGGTAGCACACCACAGATCTAGCTAGCCAGAGAAATAATCGAACCCATGCCCATGGTACTCCAACTCTAGAAATAATAGATCAATGCTATGAGCAATGATGCTAAGAAGAAGCACAGGAAATCGCTCTTGTTACTAAGAATTCTCACAAGCATACACAAGAAAAATAGAGAGAAGAAAAGAGACTGAATCACATGAATGAAGAGATGAATATTGGTGTGTATCCTTCCATTGATTAATGATGAATAATAGTGTACATAAATAGTACATCCCTCATAGGAAAATCAAATTGTATGGAAACAACTCATAAAGCTCAAAAATACTGACTTACCAAAATATAGGAAACCCCCATAGGTGGCTAAAGCACTTCCCAGATATATCAAGGACCTCATGAGTTGGAAAACACGTGAGTGAGTTGTCAAGGAGATGGAAAAAACAAGCTAATACTAGAAAATGGAGAAAAACTAATGGAGGATGGGTTGGAAACAAAAGCTGTCAGTTTCCTAGTTGACTAGCTTTTATCTTATCCATAGAAAAACAAGAAAAGTAGAAAAAGCAGAATCTGTTGTAAAGTCCTGTATACTAATTCTAGATGGTCAAAAGGTAGTCAAGATCAACCTAGAAGTAGAAATAAATTATTCCTAGGATATAGATGGCATGTATTGACTTTAAGGTGCAAGTGGATGCCAACTAATTAAGCTAGTGGGTGAATAATTAATCAAATAATGATTAAATATTTTATCCTAAGTTATGAGTGGGTTTAACATATTCCAAAACCAACCACCTAGCATTGCATAGCCTTAGGAAAGTCCTCAACTTGCGCCATGGGAACCCTATGTGTCAAGCGAACAAAGTTTGTGTGGATGCTTTCGAGCGTTCGCTTCGCATCTGCACCCATAATCTCATCACCTCTTCCCCTTCGTAGATGATGAGAAAATCCTTCTGGTCATCATGGTACCACATCTGCATGTACATGACAGAGTTTCATTATGTGTCGTCACACCAAAAACATGTCTTTTGATTTCATATATCAAAAAATACAAAAAAAATTTAATAACTCAAAAAAAAAAGTTAGTTGGGGTTCGTTACCTATGTCTCCATATGCTGATCCTAGTAGTAGGGGTATATACAGATCGTCACGAAAGTCTATCCCTTCATAGAGGTAGTCGTCTATGGTGACGATCTGTCTTCGCCACTAGAGGAAGAAGTTTGTTGGGTAGGGGTTGGCCACTCTCCCCCCTCCCAGTCTCCGCATGAGATGGGACCAGCGTAGTTGAGATGGATCCTTAACTTCGTGTGGAGCAATGTCAACTCTAGGGCTTAGCCCCGACACCCTCTCAAAAAAGAATGCACTCAGTATGCTACCGAACCCAAAGTTTCGTATCTTTCCCATCTTGCAGTCACTGAGTTGCTACTTCGTGTTGCTTAGCAGTGAGGTACTCTAGTCATATATCGTTGGTTGCATGCACTCTACTGCATATAACATCATTGGCCTTAAGGCCTGGTGGAGAGACGCTAAACTTGCAATTCTTTCCAATGCCAATAGTATGGCTTTCAGCCCCAGGTTTTGAACTGCGTTTTTTGGGATTTGACTCGCAACCTTCTCTGTATCGGGAAGGCAATACACAACTATGTACTCCTCTATAGTTAGCCTGCCTCTTGGCCCATGAGGATCGGAGGTTCACCATCTCCCGTCTCCGGGACAAACCTATGATAAAATATATGTCCTCAACCTCGATGCTGAGTGACATCCCATCTATTTGAAAGGTTTCAGAATCTGGATCCTATTAGTCTACTAGCAGCTGGAGTAGCCTTGGCTTGGCTCTTAAGTTTCCAAGATGCCAAAACTTATACAAACCAGAAGCCCTCAGCGCTTGTTGAGCCATTAGATCTCCTTGTACTACCTCTTCAACATCACCATGTTCCCTCTCTCTCCATTCTAGCACCATCCTACGCAAATGTTTTTGAGTTTCATCAGTATTTGCCTTTGAAAATCACATTTCTGGCCCTATACATGATTGTTTTCAGAACAACCGTGTATGTACGTGGGTATCGTGGTCTTTTCCACGTATACCCAGCCCTATATATGGAAAAAGACCTAATTTTTGCTTAGGCCGAAACACACATTTTGGGGCGGCCTAAACAAAAAATTTGACCATTAAGATTAAAATTTTTTACATGAAAGTGAAAGAGAAGGGCTTGGGTAATTACCTGGACCAAACGCGGAGTGATTTCGTTGGATGATGCTCCCAGAATTAGCTCTTGAAATTCTAGATGCAATTGCACTATGGTGGGTGAATTTTCAAAATGGTATGAATTTTTTTTATTTTTCACTAGTTTATAGATTTTTTTTTTTTTACCACCTTCCTATAGTTTTTGACCATTTCTGACCATTTTGGACCATTTGGACTAATATGATGTTGTAGGATCCCGTTTTGAGGGCGGTTTGACCGAGACTTTGACCCGTTCGTGTCTATTATAGGTATTATGTCTAAACTAGCATATAGGTTAGGATTTCACATCCACCTGGAATCTGCATGACCTTATGACCGTTTCATCTTAACCTTAGTTATGAACCCATTCCATGATGTCACAAAATCTTCTTACTACTTTTAGAAGTGGCATTATGTGAATGGTAGAGCTTTCCCATACATGGGTACCCTAGTTAGATCCCATATTGCATTTGGTGCCCATGCCAACATTTCTCCTTTAGGTTGTGGGATTCCTTTTAGTCCCACCATGTCTTTGAGCAAGAGCTTCATTCTCCTCTTGAAATTTATGCTGGAAATTTCCTCAGGACTCCCTTGTATATATCAAGTTGTAATTGCATTTTCATGAGTTTTTCTTGCATTCTTGAGCTTTATGTCGGCTCCCTGACTTTGAGTTATCAACCATATAGCCCGAGCTTGTCTCATGTCTAGCCAAGTAGAGCCTTTTTTACATATATTTTGCAGCTTGATCATCCCTTTTACCGGGAGGAGACCTTTCCTTGAGTGTCGTTATCCCGCACATATATCCTTGCATTGAGCATAGGAATGCTCCACTGCTTGGAACTAGTTTGCTCATCCCATGACACTCGTCTCCTCCTATATTTGTACTATAAAGCAAATTTATTCTTTTTCAAGTTTTTTAAAATATTTGAAAAAGTACAAAAAAAATAAAATAAACAAAAAGCCGGATAGGAAAAGATGTTATCTTTGGCAGAAGTTGAGTCGTGTCACCTTTGAATAAAGCACCGTATATCACATCTATTGGTTGGGTTATTAGTTTGAATTTAGGAGCTGTACTCGTTACTCTGAGTTTATCTCCATCGACTGGTTAAGCTTCTAGTCCCTATGGAGCCTCTGTTGATGTCTCATGTGTCACATAGATGCCCCAGTTTTCATATAAATTCCATGCTGCCTACCTTGAATATCCATTTGCCTTTATGCTCTTGTTTGAAGGAAGTTGAATCCTGAGTCGGCTATTCCTCAGTTATCTTGAATTTGCATGTTGACCATTCTTGGTACCGTTACTGGTTTGCTCACATCTTGTTCTTCCACATTATACAGCGTTGCTGAGCACCTCATGTTGGTTGATGGGGGATGCGTTAATTCCCTCCTTCCAGCAGATTCCATTCCATCGACATCAGATCATTTAATCTGGAATAGGAGTCTAGAGTCATTTGAGTGCCTTGAAACTTACAGTCATCAGTGGTAGGTTCTCTCACCATCGAAAATTTTGGGAATACATAAATTTCCCCTGATTGATGGATTCTTCCGAGTGTTCGACCTCAACACATCTATTCATACTTGTTAGATTGCACTATGTACCTTGATTCCCAATTTCTTTATCGATGGGTGATCTTGCGTTTGTTAACGGTATACATCAATGACCAGTAATCAGATGATGGACTACTATGTTTGACCTTGACACATCTATTCGCATAGTAGAACATGTACTCATAGCGGTTCGTGTAGAAGACCTTCCAGCTTAGCGGCATTCCATATATGTTACCTCCTTGATCGTTCCAGTGTTCATGAGATTTCAACTCTCGTGATTTGATTCTAGTGTATACTAGATATCTTCATCTATTATGGAGATCTTGATCCATTATGTATCTTCAGGCATTATGGAAATCTTGATCTATTGTACATATTCATCCACTTTGGAGATTTTGATCTATTGTATATTGTATGTGGTGATGACCACACATGTCACATTTTATATATCATGCCTATTCATGGCCATTGTACTCTTATGTATCCGAGACCGCTATATGTATTTGTAGTCATATGCAGAGATTGCTTATTGTATTGCACTAACGAGTGGCTGGTTCTTCCACCTGGGTCTTCATTACTCCACTTCTAGGATGGATTTTATAATGTATTTCAGCCATCATGCTACCCCTCTGACCTCACACATTAGGGGGCATCTGTTATAGATGATTTTACCACACATGGTTGATCACATGTTGATGACCTTCCCTGTCCCTCTACAGAGTCTTTAGACCCCATGGACTTATATTATCCTTTGATGTTCCAAGATCATCCATAAAAACCCCTATTTATTTATGTACACGAGTTTTAATCCCATACTCGCGTGTACACGCGACTTTTGACCTCAAACCTACATACATCGGGATGTGTGCATAAGTCCAAATATTTTTGGAGTTTTCCTCACATGATTCTGAATAATTTGACTCTTGGCCTTCCAAATTCCTTGAGAACGCTCAGATTTGACCCTCCATTACCCTTTTGGGGTACTATATTAGGAACCCCTTGGATACATTGAAGAGAGGGAATTGAAGAGCAAGTAAACTATAGTCCATTGTTGCCACAATTTGTGTATACTTGAGTCTGCATCCATTTTTCCCTTTGGAGCACTTTTTGTTCTTCCCAATATTTCCTTTGCTTGTGAGCTTGCGATAGAGATATGTAGGATTGATGTGGTGGAGGCGTAGGTGTAGGATTCGGTTTTTCAGTTTCGTAGACATGCCGACAGAGGTTGTCACTATTGTAATATCTGATTTTATTAATAGAAATATATTTTCCTATCCAATTATGTGCAATTGAATATGAATGTTGAATCCATGGATGTGTTTAATTGTTTATGCATTATTGAATATATATGGTAGAGTAGGTCTAACACACTATTATAGAGCATGCTTGTCTTATTTGTTGTTGTTTAGAGCGAATTGCTGATGCAAGTGTGAATTGGAAAGCTCAACGGGGATCTACTTCAACCATCCGGAACAAGGTACGATTTGGTATCCCTTAGTGTTATATGTTTGGTTTCTCTTGCATATGGGAAATATTGATTTCTAGTGTCAAAGCTGTCTGTTGTGCTACACCCCAAGCCATAGGAAGTTTCTCTCCATAACAAACATGAACACAAGAAACAATTTTTAATTTATGTTCGATATATTTTAACACATACTTATTATGCTAAGATTCAAATTTATAACTTTTCTGACATGCATGATAACTATAAAGCAAGTTTATGGGTGTTCCTTGAACCTAACACATGTCTTCCAATACCATTAGGAACACTAAAATTACTAGATCCCAAAACTGAAAGATGATTACCATCACTTATAGATATTTTCTATGCTGTGTGCTTTTTAGTGTCATAATAATTAAATAAAGAAGCTAAAACAACTATGTGATTAGCATCACCAACATCTACTATCCATTCCACATTAGAAGAAAACTTACTAGGTTGAACATAATAGGCACACAAGGCTACCCAATATCCATTGAAAGACTTCTTCTTTTCTTTTTCAAGTTCATGTCTCTGTTTAAAGCAAATCTTTTTAAGGTGGTTGATTTTTCCACAATGTTTACAAGGGTTATAAACTTTATTTTTATTAGAAACCATGTTAGAAGCATCATCATTAGAATATTTTGATCATTGATTATGTGATTTAGAAGGTTTATTAAAACTTATATTAGGATTTTTTTACTATGCACCATTAGAGCTTTACGATTAGATAATTGACCAGAAGCAATTAACCTATGTTGCTAATTCATCAAAACTATACAAAAATATTCAAAATATGATTTTAAAGTACCCACAGACAATTCAATGGATTTATTCCTAGTTTGGATGAACATTTAAAAAATGAAGGTAACTTTTGTTCAAGAAGAATAGTAAAAGCATTATCATTCTTCTTGTAATCTTTACCACAATTATTTAACTTTTCATTAAAGGTTTTTATTTAAGCAAGAAACGACTCTATTCTATCAAAATATTTAGGATCTAACTCATGGATTTTATTTTCAAGAATGTAAGTAGAAACATCATCAATTTTATCAAATAAAGAACCTACAATTTTTATACCTCAATGGGGCTATCATCATCCTTATTTTGTTGTAAATGTAATTTCAAAATATATTCTTCATTGTATTATTTATATATTTTGTTGTACTTTTATTGTAACTCATTTTGGGTATGTTTTCCCTCTGATTGTAAGGTGTCATTAATGTAATTGGTCATGTAAGAGTCGAGGTAAAACCTCTGTTGTAAGTCGGTACAATAGTCCCCCCAAAAATATTGTAAAATGTATTTTTTGAGTACCCCTAGGATAGGTTGGCCCAATAGGGTCTAGAAGTCGTCCCTATTAGACCAAAATGTCACACACACGATTTGTATAAATAGGGAGGCTCCCTCCCTCATTTGGACACATTTCAAGCTCAAGTAAGTTCGCTCCAAGGAAGAGAGAGACAAGTTCAATGGTGAAGAAGAAGAATAATAAACATAAGACGCCTTATATTTGGGGTTTCTATCTCCATCTATCTATGTACCAAGTGATGAATCTATACAGAATAAGTTTCTTGGTTTTCTCGCATTTGGGTTTCCCAAGATAAAATTCTTGTGTCTTTCTTTCGTGTTGCACTTGTCTATCTTTCAGTGATCCTATTGCATATGGTTATGATGCTAAATGTTTTAAGATATTGTATACCTATTAAAAATATAACATGGTATAAGAGCCACCCTGAAAGAAGTCTCTGTGCAACTGAAACATTTCTACAACTGTAGCTATTGAAGATTAGGGTTTCATGCTTGAAATCCGTAGAAGACAAGATCTAGTCATCTTGGAATTTTTGATATAAATCGACTTTGGTAAAGGATCAAGAGTTGAAACATGGATAGGATGAATATGGAATCTTGATGTACCTTGTGTGCATGTTTAAGCTCTCATATTCTCTATACATTAGGAGAAATGATCCCTCCAAAATATGGTTTTTGCCTCTTCCAGAATTCAGTCTTAAACATGTGACCTAATGATAATTGCTATATCTTAGGCTAGGAATATCCAAATTTAATTTAGTAAGATGTTTTAGATAGGGAATAGACTGTAGTTTCTGTGATGTGAGTTTCAGACCTAGAAGTTGAAATAGTGACATGTGGAAATCTATACAAGTTCGCTATACTGAACCAGTTCAGAAATAGGTCACCTTGGAGAACTTAGCATAAGTTCCACTTGGTGAATCCAATATTTATCTAACTCATGGGATTGGAAATAATATATATCAAGATACCTTAGAATGAAGTTTCATACCTTGAGGATCATACATTTCTAAAACAATATAATTTAGACATGACAATTATGTAGAAGAAATTGAAGAAACTAGGCTTCCTGTTCTGAACACTTCCCTCCACCGATTAGTTGAAAAAGAAGGACCGTCTAAATTTCCATAGGAGGGTGCATATTCCTATGGAAATAGTTTTTATTTTTTTGTATTTTTAATTTTTGACTGTAGGACACTGGGAGACACTACGAGAAATAACTAGGGCATCAAGTTTTTGGAGTTTCCCTCCACAGTTTTTAGAAAATGACCTCACTAGACAAATCACCTCAAGGAAGCGCATATTTCTATCAGGAAGAATTTCAAGATTCCAAACTTGAAAAATTAGGGTTTCTCTATCAAACCCTAGGTCCACAAAAACAATCTTCAATAAAAGCAATGAAACAAGCATCCAATTGAAGGAATCTTACTGGTAAGTTCTATTCTCTCTATTTCCATTTGAGGTTTTCAGTTTATCATGGTAACAAACAATACCAAGGGTGAGAAAAAGCTTGAAGGAGACGGGAACATCCAGGCATAGAAGTATAAATTCCTTCTCATACAAAATAGCATGGCCTAGAAGACTATGTCAAAAGAGAAGTTGCAGATCTAGAGGGAGACAAGGACAAAGTTAAGCATAAGAAAAACATAGTAAAATCCAAGAAGATTATTTTAGATTCCATCAAGGACCATTTGATCCCACATGTGTCATCCCAAGGATATGTTGTATGCATTGAACCATCTAAGAATAAAAAAAGGGAAGATTCCTTAAGTAATAAGAAACATGTACTTTGATCCAGAAGGATTCAACCCATGATAAAGAAGAACCTCTTATCAATATCAACAATGGATAACAAGGGATGTAGTTATGATTGATGAAGAAGAAGGGACACTCATATCTATGGTGCAGAAGAGTTTTTCAACCTTTCCAATCACGAGCAATACAAACACATGTCCTCAGAATCAGACAATGGAGTAAAGCACACTGTCAGAGACTCCAACAATTATTGCAAGGAGATAAGGACCAAGAGGGAGTCTACCAAACAAACAAAAATAAGTGTTTAATTGTCATTTCTTGTATCTTTAATTACTTAAATGATATTGTTCAGCCGTGTTCCTAGATTTAGGAAATGTATTATGCATGTTTGAGTGTTTTCATTTATGAATAGTATAATACTAACTTGCATGTGATGGGTAAGTAGCCTATGGTGTTGTGCTACATTCTATTGCTACTTATATAGAATGAAACCTGTTTGATGACATGTTGGCAGTAATGCACACTCTTAATAATGTTTTGGTAGATATGGAAGGCATATAGAAAGTTGCCATATATGATGAATGTTGTAGATTTGGATAAGATAATTACATGACTATGTGACATATATCTTTATGCATACAAATTTGTTGTTATTAAAAATATAAAATGTTTCTACTCATGCAACTGAATTTGACTTGTAGGAAAGATCATGTACAATAACCTACAATAAAATAAGGACGAGACTTGTTCTGAAGAACAAGTGACAATGATTAAGCCATAACACTCAAAGAAGATTCACTCCAACAAAAATGAAGAGGAACTTGAAGCTCCCATGGTTAGAGACACTGTGACAGAAGAAAGAGCTTCATAAGAATATGAGAATCATGATATGACCGATCCAAAAAGACCTGTAGATCCACCATGAGAGGTGAACATACTCAAGATAAGACCAGATTGGACACAAGAGATCATCCAATATGAATAAAATTATGGTAATCTGTACAGGACTTCTAGAGAAAGAAAGAGGCCTCATACACACTCAAGTTATGTAACACTATTGTGTGACATCAATGATGCAAATCCTTCCAGCTATGAAGAAGCAACTGAGAAGAAAGAATGGAAGGAGGATATGATCAGAGAGTACCAGTTGATCATGGAGAATGATGTCGAGGATGCAGTTTCAATACTCGAAGGGAAGTCCATAGTATCTTCCATGTGGGTCTACAAGATCAGACATGCAACATATGGAAACATCAAGAAATACAAAGCAAGGTTCCTATTTTCTCTTAGAAAGAGGGAGTAGATTATGACGAGACATGCTCCGTTAACCAGACACACTTCTCCAGTAAAGTAGAAGTGCATATTGAGTAGAAAAACATATGTGCATAGAATTATTTGTACAGGATCATAAGGCACCCATGGGACAACACATACAATTTCTTGAATAACACCTAGAGTGATGGAGATCTCAACCTTTTCAACAAGGTTGAATATGGAAGCCTACAGAGGACAACAATCTCACAGATGGGTGCAAGAGGAAATTTGAGATGGATGATCTCTATATCCATTGACCTTGAGGGATGAAATAGATGGATACATAGAAGATAAGTAGTATAGGAGGCTAACTATCACTCCAGTGTAGAATGACCTGATGCAAACGTGCAAGATGCAAAGGGAGGATTGTGATATAATTCACATGGAGTGACTTCAATATATATTAGATTTTAAGAATATTGACATGATTCTTGGGAATAGAGGTGTGGTAGAATCCAGAGGAAATTTTCCTTATCTAAGAAAATATGTGGTCGAGATGTTGTATTGTGAAGCTACAACGATGGAATCAAACTTGAAGTTGTTGTGTGATCCTACTTCAGAGACAATTAATGACACAATATACAGGTAGATGATTATTTCGTTGATGATGATCAATAGGATAGAAATATGCTTTGCGGTGAATACTTAGAGCTAGCACATGGTGGAGTTGAGATGTGTTCACATGGTTGCGGCAGAGAACATGTTGAGGTACCTTGAGGATATGAATGAGTATGGCCTCAGGTATGTGAGAGATTAGAGTATCTACCTATAGGATATGTTGACTCTAATTGGGTTGGTAGTGTTACAAATAGGAAGTGCACTTCAACATTTTTCTTGAGCTTGAGGTATGACATGATTTCTTGGTACAACAAGAAGCCGATGAGAGTAGCATGGAGTGCAACCGAGGCAGATTATATTGCAACTTTTTCAACAAGTTGTGAAGCCATGTGGCTTTAGAATCTACTTGTGAGACCATTCGATGTCAAGTTAGAGACAACCTATGTGTCATAGCACATTGAGATATGATATAACTATATCTAGTATATGGTGTAGAGAGGAGCATTGAAGCTCTAGTATGTTGCGACAGACAAGCAAATAATCAATGTCTTGCACAAGCCTCTAGTGAGAGTGAAGTTGGAATACTTCATGGATAAGCTTGGAGTTGTGCAGACTGGTGTCCATGATGAGAATAAAGTCCTAAATGGTGCTAGGATTACATTCAGTATGAAATAGGACTGACCTTGTAGAGATCCACATTTAATATGAAACAAGACTGACCGCATGAATACATCCAGTATGAAACATGACTAGCTTTATGAAGTCCTAGATGGTTCTAAGCCTATATTTATTATGAAACATGAATGACCCTGCAGAGATTCAAATTTAGTACGAAACATGACTGACCTTGCAAAGGAATCTAATATGAAACATGTCTGGCTCTGTGAAGTCCTAGATGGTGCTAGGCCCACATTCAATATGAAATAGGACTTACCTACAGAGATCTGCATTCAATATGAAATATGACTGACCATGCGAAGACATACAATATGAAATAATATTGGCTCTGTGAAGTCCTATATGGTTCTAGGCCAACATTCGGTATGAAATAGGATTGACCCTTGTTATCAGGAATATATCACCTTCTACGGACGGAAGTTGTTCCTCTGCTCTGAATGGTTCAGATCCAGAAAAAATGAGTGAATAACTCAGTTGAATACCTTCCCTGAACGTTATAGATTCCTGGAATGTAACTCTGATGAAGGACCTATATACCTGTAAAACATATCAAACATATAAAGACATCAAAGCTACCAAAAAATCATCTACACATCCATATTAGTGACTAAGGAATCCAATAACATATATGTGAGATTAATGCAATAAACATGTGGGAAGGAAATCAACTTTGCATTAGAAAATAAATGAAAGAGCTTACAACCACATGCCTTAGTGATGATACATTCCTTCACAAGACTAGCACCTTGTCCCTGATAGCTCCAACTTGCTCCATAATTGCTCTCTGATGGATTATGCTAGGGTATCAATTCAACATCATAACTCTACTTTTCACCTCTCTCTCTCAACCATGGAGTACGAGCTTGTATTTATAGGGCTCAAATGGATAGGATTGTTGAGATATTGGTGGGTGAGGTGGCCATAGGATCCTACAAAGAGGGATCCTGACCTTAACCAACCCAGGTGAGTAGGGATAAGGTCAGACATGAGGCTGTTGTTTTAGAAACCTTGAGAAACCTCCTTTTTTCACTTTTTACCAAGGGAACTGGTTATACCCCTTTATGACAGAGCCGTGATGGGTAGGAACCATGTCAACAACATAGGTTAAAGGCAGTGGCACCACCTGGTTCTCACACAACTAGGGCGGTGCTGAACAGGGTACCACTTATCTGCTTGAGGGTAGAAGCGATGCTACAATTTTGTATGTTGGAATCAACACCTAGAGCAGGATTCTCTTCATGTTTGGGATTTGAGGGAAAATGTCTGTGTTAGGGATCCTATCATTAGAAAATAAATGAAAGAGCCTACAACCATGTTCCTTAGTGTCGATACACTCCATAAGACTAGCACCTTGTCCCCGATAGCTCCAACTTGCTCCACAATTGCTCTCTGATGGATTATGCCAGGGTATCAATTCAACAACATAACTCTACTTTTGATCTCTCTCTCTCAACCATGGAGTATGAGATTGTATTTATAGGGATCAAATGGATAGGATGGTTGAGATATTGGTAGGTGAAGTGGCCATAAGATCCTACAAAGAGGGATCTCGACCTTAACCAACCCAAGTGAGTAGGGATTATGTTAGACATGAGGCTCTTATTCTAGAAGCCTCGAGAAGCCTCCTTTTTTTCACTTTTTACCAAGGGCACAGCTTATACCCCTTTATGAAAGAGTGGTGATGGGTAGGAAATGTTCCAATAACATAGGTTAAAGGCGGTGGCACCGCCTGGTTCTCACACAACTAGGGTGGTGCTGAACAGGGTGCCGCTTATCTACTTGAGGGTAGATGTGGTGCTGCAATTTTGTATGTTGGAATCAACACCTAAAGCAGGATTCTCTTCAAGTTTGGGATTTGAGGACAAATGTCTGTGTTAGGGATCCTATCACATGCTGGTGACAGATTTTGAGTGTAACAGAATGCCCCCCAAAGCATGAGGCTAGAGGGATATGATAGGAAAGAGCTTTGATAGGGCAAGTTATCACTTCAAGGTAAGAGCCAGCTTGATCAGAGAGTGTCATCGAATAGGAATCTGCAATACATCAATACTTTGACTCATGAATAGATATAACCTCATCATGACTGTAGACCAATACAAGAAAGATCCATTAGAGGAATAAACAACCACGAATACTAGAATATAGCGTAGATCCACGTGATAGAGGACTTAAACTTGGACATAACTACTAGATATACAACATAGATCTATGTCATACAGATGCAAATTTGAGCATAGCCATGACCATACAAATGTGGATCCATGATGGTACTTCATACAATATACTCCATCGCAACCTAGGGAGAAACCTATGAATGCTTAACAAATACCTAGGGTCTTCATCTCGTCTTCCACAAAGTATGATTATATCCTTGTGATTACAATGTTTTGAAGTTGAACATGGTAGAAACCACTTGATTACTGTTCAATGAGGTGAACCGTTAACAAGTGCGAGAGAAATCATCATTGATGTCAATGATTCCCAAGGTACCCTAGTACAATCTACCGAGTGTGAATAGATGTCTTGGTGTCGAACACCCAGCAGAGTCTTCCGATCAAATTCCAATGATGTGAACCTTTGTTGATAGCGAGAGAATCTGTCATTGAGGCATAGAGATATCAAGATACTAAACTTGTTTCTAATACTACTTCTTGGATGATGAGTTGATGTCGACAGGAATAGTCTCATTGAAGGAGGGCGATGATGAATCCCACATCGACGAAACAAAACTTGGAACAAAGTTTTGGAATATTGTAGATACTATAACCATAGGACTGACTCAAAGTACTGACACAAAGGCTGTTTTAACTACAGAGGTAAACTTCTTTCTTCCTTTGAACATTGGGCAGCATGACAAAAGACTTGGCAGCATGACTAGACAAGACAGACACACAATGCGACAGTGGACAATGCAATATTTTGAAAAACTCAAAGGAGTGACATGACTCATGAAAATGGATCAACTTGTAAGTTAGCTAAATACCCAATTGAATGAATGATATGCAGAAAAGTGCCATGTTCAAAGGTGAAAAACAACTACCATTGGATTTGCAAAATTATTCCCTTCCCTTAATTCCCCGATCATGATTGATGAGTGCCTCTTTTTATTTTTACGAGTTCAAAGAGAGTAACAAACACTTGTTTAATATTATCCAAAGACAAGTCCATTCCCATATATTTCACGAACCTAAGAAAGGAGGGGTTCGTTCCCCAAAAAGGGTCTCTCAATGTTTAATTTAACGAGTCCAATGAAAGCAAACTCGACATCGTTCATATTTACGGAGTCTAAACGAAGACAAAAGAAAACTCCAAAGGGTCCTTTTTTGTATGATTTAGTCCCTAATGCCCAAAAGAGTATAAAATAACACCTTAGAGAACTCTTCCGGTCATGATTAGTTGGAGTGTTCCTTTTTCGTAAATAGTCCATCCAAACCGAAAAGGAGATAACCTACCATTAGAGAGATGATTCTTCAAATACTTTTATGAGTATTAAGAAGACAAGTACTCGACTATCTTTTCAAATTTTAAGAGTCTGAAAAAAGCTTAAAGAGGACTCTATTGACCTTTTTCATGTTTGACTCCAGGGCATGAAAAAGTAATAAACTAAGATCAAACCACTTTTCATGTTTTAACCAGAGTGCAAAAAATGAAAAGTAAGCTCAACACCATCTTACTGTTTTTAACGAGCTCGAAGATCAGTTGAAAGAATGCTCGAATATTGGTTTCATTTTTACGCAAGCTCAAAACCAATGGGTAAACTATGCTTGAAAAATCCCATTAACATGATATACAGAGGTTGGAATCTTGCACCCAACATGATTGCTAGCGAACCTTACCCCTAGCATGGTTGCTAGGTGCTCGACATGCCCCCCAAGCTTCGTTTCGTCTGACGATTCTTATTCCATACATAACCTAAAATCCTTGTTACTAATGTGAAAATGTTCACCATGGGGGTAGGAAGAATGAGAATCGGGCAGGTGAAAAGAAGGTTCGAGTTCTAACACTAAAGGGAAGACTCGAATCAAAGGAAGGGGATTTGTTTCATTTTTACACAAGCTTGAAACAAAAGGTAAGTATGCTTGGAACAAGGTTTCATTTTTATGCAAGCTTGAAACCAAAAGGTAAACTATGCTTAAGGAAACCTACTTCATTTTTTAACAAGCTTGAGATAGAAAATGAACTATGCTAAGGAATGGTTTCATTTTTATGCAAGCTTGAAACCAAAAGGTAAATTTTTCTAGAGGAGATCCATTTCATTTTTTAACGAGCTTGACATAGAATGATAACTTTGCTCATAGGAATCTATTTCATTTTTTAACGATCTTGACACAGAATGGAAACTATGCTCACAGGCACCTGTTTCATTTTTTAACGATCTTGACACATAATGGGAACTTTGATCAAGAACTTGCTCCTACTGAACATGATATCCAGAGGTTGGTAGGTTTCCCTTATTACAAAAAATATAGTGGCTAAGCTCCATTATGATTTCCATAGACTAGAGCCATGCCCCCCATTTTACCTATGATGGGAAGAATATAAGTGGAAGAATGGGAAGGAATCACAAGAACATGCGGCACATTCAGGGCAGTCTAAATACTAGGAGTCATGCGATGGTCGGGTGTAACAAAATAAAGTTGATTAATGGTTACAATCTTCCCATCATGGGGAAAATGCATAACTCTAAAGAGTGTCGACACTACAACCTTCATGGTGTAAACATAATCACGTCCAAGGAGCAGATTGAAATCTAAAGGACCTTGGACCACCAAAACATCAATACAGATAGTTTTCCCTCCTAATGTAATATTCAAATAAGGAATGGTCCCTAAAGGTGTAGTAGGTATTCGATTAAAATCCAGTATCTGATCGGTGGCTGGCACAAGATGAGGAGAACCTAAAGATTTCCAAGAAGTTGAGGATAGAATACTAACACAAGCCCCTTCGTCAACAATAGTGCGAAGAATCCACCTAGCAGTAACATTCAAAACTATTTGGAAATGAACACTCAAATGAAGACGAGACTCTGTTAGGTTACTCCAGTCAAAGGAAATAACCTCACTACTCATAGAGGGTTCTGTCAAAACAGATAAAATTTCCTCTTGTCGAGAACAATCAAAACGAAGCATAAAAACTTCAGCAGGATTCAGTTCATTCTCTACTAGAAGAGAAGAACAAGATGAATATTTGGTCAAAGAGAATATTTCAGTCTTAACACTCTGTGATGAAAGAATGGGATCGGGTGGAAATGACATCGACTCAACCACTTCACTCTCCGAAGGAAGAGTGGGATCAATTATAGATGAAACTGAATTGATCACTTGGTCAACCAACAAGGAATTGAGGGATAACTTACTATTGCTTGTTGGAATCACCTGTTGATGATCAATAATATTTTCCAACCAATGCGAAGCTTCATCCATGCCTGGACAAAGAAAAGTATGATGCATAGCCTTGTATATCAAACAAGGATACAAGAATGTGCCCTTACGACCTTTTACCAATGGGTCACTGGTTGAGGGAGTATCGTCAACATGATGATTAGAGGTTGATGACACAGATGGTTTGGACCTTTTAGACCACTCTTATTGTACACGGGAGATACCAGGACACTCCTTAAGAAAGTGGGCCCCCTTGCAAAGCTTACAAGGGAACTTGGGTTTTTTGAGTGTTCTATTAGAACGAGCACCATCAAGAGAAGATGGTTGCTACTTTTTCTCTTTCTTATCCCAATTCTTCTTAGCCTTTCCTTTCTTCTTCTTCTTCTTATCCATCTTACTACTAACCGTAGAGCTTTGGTCAAGCGGAGAAGAAAAAAGGGATGAAGTTACAACCGGCGGAGAAGGAATAGGATTAGGTTGAGGTTGATCCTCTCTCAGAGGAGAGGTGACATTTGAGACATTAGGTGTAATAGGAATTACCAGATTAAGCAGCCAGACCGATAATCCTACTGTTAACCCAGGAATATTTAGAGTGGCAATAAAGGGAGGACCAATACCTTCACTTGGAGGGAATACAAATGGTACACCTTGGAAAGGGATCTCTTGATTGGTAGTCCTAGATGGGGATGCCATCTCTAAAATATCTAAAAACCCCCTAACTACCACGCATAAGCAAGTACTACTCAAACTAAAAGCAACAAGAAAATATTTGAAAGGAGTGGATAAGAGTCAGGAACCTCACAAGACAGGCCAAAAGGATAATTCAGATGGTTTGAGGATTCCTGAAAGGGTATCCCGATATACGCTAGGTACGTGGGAGCCCAAATCGGTTGCAGTGCTGTCTAATGCACAATCATTCACAAGGGGCCTTCCGATATACAATTGAGTATGTGAAGTACATTTCTATATACCTTAAGGGTACGTAAAAGGCTGTTCGATATACCGACGGTACGTGGAAGAACCGTGCAAGTCCCGGGTTGTAGTACAAACAAAGTAATGACATATCCTACGTTTTATGATGCCCGAAGATGTCACTAACATATCACTCAAATTGCTAAATTTTTTAACCTAGTACTACCATTAATTTTATCTTGTGCGTTTAGGTGGAACCATGGAGTGAAAAGTTGAAATTAAAGAAGATGCACACTGATCTATATGATAATGCAAGTTTTCCTCTTCAATGAAATTCTACCTAAGAGAGGGAGAGAGATTTACTTTTCTTCCAAAAAATGCACACCCAAATGCCAATGCAATTCTACCTTTTCAAATGAAAAGTGAAATATCAATGCACCCCAAACAATCTTCAAAGCAAATAAAAAAGAGATCTAGAGAAAATCAAACATAAATAAACCAAAAATGTTTCCTGTCTTTTCATGTTTGAAGAAGATGCATAAAAACTTAATGGAAAGATGATTTCACTAACGTTTCCAAACAAAAATAACTCTAATGCACGCAAAGCTGAAAACATATATTTCTTCTTAATGAAAGTAAGATCTAGAATTTCAAACAATCATGCAAAAAACAAGAAGAAAATTGTTCAACAATGCTTGCGAATAAAGCAAAGGAGAGAGAAAACTAAAACTTCTCTTTGAAACAGACAAGGAAACGAAGAACCTATCTTTCCTACCAAGCACTAAAAAAATCAACATGCAAAAGGAAACAAGAATCACCCCAAGCAAAGAAAGAGTCAAAACAACATGGACCACTCACACATTCCAAGTCCAAAACAAACCAAAGCATACACAAGAAAATACAATGTATATTTCCCAATTCTAACGACTAATATCTATAGAAAAGAGCAAGAGGTTTCAAGCAAATAAAAGAACACAAAATCCAATTCAAGAAACATAAACTCTCTTTGAATGCATAAACAATACAACAATCAAAGCGACTGCAGAATATACTATTCATGGCCCCTCTTGGATGTGAGGGAGCATTTTTTTTTAAATACACTTCACTTTCATAAAAAAGAAAGCCAAAAACACACAAAAATCAAAATACAAAGTCTGGAACAGGGCCTACCTGGCATCGCGTAGATGAAATTGTTGACAGAGCAGTTTTGAGGCAGAACTGCTTCTTCCTCACTGGACTCAGGTGGTGGCACCGCTTATTGCTAACTTGACTCAGGAGGTGGCACCGCTTCTTTCCAAAGGCAGATGTGCGGTTCTCTATAACAACCCAGAACAACAGGAGAAAAAAAACCAAGTTATAAATGCCAAAAACTTCATAAAAACTGATGAATCAACCACAATGCAGAGCACAGAAAGTTAAGGTGGCTCAGATCCGAAGAGATCTGAAGATTTCAAACCAAAACTTTAGTAGATTAGATGTAGATCTGACTACAAAGATAGGAGACTAGAGCTTGGTTTTAGACAAGAGTATTTTAGAAACTGAGGAAGAACAAGACGGATCTATCCCCAGTGGAGTCACCAAATTTGTTAGCTGGAAATACACACTTCCTACGGACAAGAGATGGTTCCCTAGATCTGAATGGTTCAGTTCTAGAAAAAAACACAAACACAGAATGTTGAACTTCCCCTAGATCTAGTTAATCAACATAAATGGAATGCCATAATACTTCTCTCAAAGGTTGTCCTCTCTATTCCTATAGAAGAACCTGTGAAGGATAGAAAACAATAAGAGAAACATGATAGCATACAATATAATCAACTAGATCTATGCTCATGACCAAGGAATCAAGCAATACATACATATGAAACAATAAATATGGGAAAGAAAAGACATTCTTTATTAATAAATGATTGAAGAGACTACAACCTTCATGCCTTGGTGTTGAGAGTTCCTTCCAACGGCTCCTTGCCTCTAACTTCATCTTGCCTCCAAAGGTTCAAGAATGATTTTGACGGAGTTTGGGTATGCAACACAATTATTCCTCCTTTTTCCCATGGGGGGTGAGCCAGTATTTAAAGGCATGGGAGGATAGATATGGTTGAGGATCTCAAGGGTGAGGTGGAGATTAGATCCTGAAAGGGAGGATCTCGAGCTCTAGCTAATCCTAAACCATAGGGATGAGGCTCCACGGAGGTCAGCTTCGAGAATCCTCTCGAAACATCTCTTTTTGCCTTGAAAACTCGAGCACCGCTTATCCAAAGAAGTAAACAAGCGGTGATAAGGGGGCACTGCTTTTTACAGTAAGGGAAAGAGTGGTGGCACCTCTCTTTGCTCATGTATCAGGAGTAGTGCTGGCTCTTTGCTTCTTGGGTAACGCTTTTGGTCAATGGGGAAAGAGCGTTACCAGCTCAAAAGAGGGAAAATTGCAAGGGGTTAATTTATTCCTTCATTTCTCTAGGGAAAACATTGAGGGATTGGAGCAGTCAAGGGAATACCTATCTCATAACATTAGGGTGATGAGATTTTGGTATAACAGAGATGCCCCCCAAAGTATAATGGCTAGAGGGAAACGATAGGAAATATACTTTGAAAGAACAAGGTATAGTGTCGAGGAAAAGGTCCAAAGGTTAGAACTTCTCAAACATCACCAATTTTCTGCAACACATTTTGATACATGTCCCAAATGATTCACAACATGGATGTAGACCAATATAGCAAAGATACATGTGAGATACAAAAAAGTCATTGCTACTAAAATACAGCGTAGATCCATGCGAAGAAGACGCAAATTTGGACATAGCTACCAGACATACAATGTCGATCTATGTCATGCAGACAGGAATTTGAGCACAATCACGAACATACAAATGTGGATCCATGCTAGGAATCCATACAATATACTCCATCGCAACCTTCGGAGAAGGAATAGGATTAGACACAAGACTCTTGTTCTAGAATCCTTGAGAAACCTCCTTTTTTTCACTTTTTACAAAGGGCACTGCTTATACCCCTTTATGACCGAGTGGTGATGGGTAGGAACTGCGCCAAAAACATAGGTTAAAGGTAGTGGTACTGCCTAGTTCTCACACAAATAGGGCGAGGCTGAACAGGGTATCGCTTATCTGCTTGAGGGTAGAAGTGGTGCTGCAATTTTGTATGTTGGAATCAACACCTAGAGAAGGATTCTATTCAAGTTTAGGATTTGAGGGCAAATGTCTATGTTGGGGATCCTATCACATGCTGGTGATAGATTTTGAGTGTAACAACCCTCTAGAGATCTGCATTCAGTATGAAACAAAACTGCCCTTGTGAAGACATCCAATATAATACAAGATTGGATTTGTGAAATCCTAGATGGTGCTAGGCATGTATTTAGTATGAAACATGACTGACCTTGCAGAGATCCACATTCAATATGAAATAATACTGACCCTGTGAAGACATCTAGTATGAAATAAGAATGGCTCCATGAAGTCCTAGATAGTGCTAGGCTTGCATTTAGTATGAAACAAGATTGACCATGCAGAGATCCGCATTCAGTATGAAATGGGACTGACCCTGAGAAGGAATCCAATATGAAAAAGGGCTGGCATTTCAAAGATCTTCATTTAGTGTGAAACAGGGCTAACCATGTGAAGGAATCCAATATGAAACAACACTGGAATTGCAAGGTACATCCATTATGAAACAAGACTGGCATAGTACAAGGTACATCCAACATGAAAAAGGGATGGTAATGTACGTATATGTTTATGAATCCCTAGATGGGATCTAGGCCTACATCCAACATGAAATAAGGTTAGCTCTGTAGAACTTATTAGGATGCATAGATTCAAGAGATGTCATTAGTTAATGGTCGACGAGATGAGAGTTGTTGCAGCCATGATGATGATTCAGAGTGATGATGATACAATGATGATGATCCAGAGTAATGACGATTGAGCGATGATGATCAAGAGTGATGATGATCTAGTAATGATGGTTTCCAAAGATTATGTCTAGTTGGGGTGATGATCGGGTCAGAAGAATACCATCCTTGTTAAGAGGGAGTGTTGTTGTAAATGTAACTTCAAAAGATATTCACATTGCATTATTTATATATGTTGTTGTATTTTTAATGTACTTCCTTTTGGGGATGTTTTCCCTCCAATCGGAAGGTGTCATTAATGTAATTGGTCATGTAATAGTTGAGGGAAATAGTCCACTAAAAAATATTGTAAAATGTATTTTTTGAGTACCCCTAGGATATGTCAGCCCAGTAGGGTCTAGAAGTCGTCCCCATTGGACCAAAATGTCACACACATGATTATTATAAATAGGGAGGCACCCTCCCTCATTTGGAAACATTGCAAGCTCAAGTAAGTTCTCTCGAAGGAAGCACAGCAAGATTTGAACACAAATTTTGACGAAAAAATACGATGACATCCAACGAAATATAATGTTTTGTCAGATTTAACTTTCAAATTGTGAATTTCGTCAGTTTTCGACACAAGAATTCATTGGATATTTAACCTTCAATATTCATTGGATTTTCAACTTTCCAACATGTCATAGTTTCGACGCATAATTTAAGACATCCTCAGAGTTTCGACCTTCATCTTTGTCGATTTTTTGACCTTAAAATTCATTGGATTTTCGACCAAAAAAATTAGGCATCGTTGAAGTTTCGACCTTAAAATTCATCGGATTTGGAATTTTTTAGAATGGTAACTAGGGTCATTATCGTCGGTTATCCAATGAGTGTTGAACTTGAAAATATATAAATTACCGAAACATTCAAACATGTTTTCTATAGAAGCGACGGACGATTTGTGGAAACTATTTTTTTCCTCGACGGACGGTTTGATGAATTGTTTTATTCTTTGATGAACGGTTTGCGGAATTATTATTTTTTTTGACAGACCATTTACTATTATCATTTTATTCTTCGATAGATGGTTTGCAGAAATTATTTTATTCTTTCACAAACGACCATTTCCAGAAATAGTGATGTGTGGACCTTGATGTTTTAAGAGCGTCGATAGTCTTCATTCTAGCTTTTTTGTGACAAAATGTCAAATAACAATATTCCTGATCCAAAAGAACAAAATTGACAATCGCTTGCTAGATTGTGGGATGGATAAAAAAGAAGGGGTGATGGGAAATTTTATTGTCCATGTAGTCAATGCAGGGGCTTTAAGAGGAAACGAATATTGATCACAACAACCACAAATAATTGTAGGGAACATGGACACGCTAAGGGGGGGAATGAATATCGTCCATTTGTAAGTTTAGCATTATAATGTTTTTTATATTTTTTGCTTTGTTAAATGTGTTTATTATTTTAATGTTTCTTATATTATCTTATATCTATTGATGTATTCATGTAATTATAAAGGAAATACATCCTACGGCATATCGTCCGTAGGAAGTGCTTTCGGAATAAGTACAGGAGGAACATGGAGCTATGATTAATGGAGAACAAGTTAATGATCCAATTGAAGAAGATGATCATACTGATAACAAAGTTGAAGATGATGGTACAAATACATTGATCCATGATTCATTTAATGTTAGAATGGATGATGATGATGAAGATGATCATGAAAATATTGATGACTTTGATGATGTTCATGATATACCCTTTCATGAGAAGGCTTACAAACCCCTTTATGAAGGTTCCAACACAAATCTTCTCTCCGCTATATTGTTGATAATGAACTTGAAGGTTATGAATGGTCTTTCAAACATATCAATCACACGGATGTTAAGATATGTAAAATAATCCATCACATATATATGATCGCGATAAAGGTTATCTTTGTTCCTTTAATAATTGTATTGTTAATTCATAATTCCGATTAATACGGATGAAATGTGTTTCATTAATATTATTTATATATTATATTAATTAAATTTTTATTTTAATTTGATGTAGCTTGATAGATGAATTTTTGTTGCCACCATCAAATATTTTATCACGCACATATCGATATTTATCTGGCATCATGAAATAAATTGGAATGCATTATGAAGCAATTCATGCATGCCCCGATGACCATGTTATATATTATAATCAACATGAATTTGCAACAGAATTTTTGGAATGTTATATAAGTAGATATTGAACAGATCAAGTAACAAAAAAGGTTCCTCTCAAGGTTCTTCGTTATATTCCCATTATTCCACTTTTGCAACGACTGTTTAGGTGCAAAAACATAGCATAATTTATGGATTACCATGCAAGGACTAGAAGTAAAGATGACGTTATTCAAATGCATGCAGCGGTTCCGCATTTAGAGATATGGAGGAAAGGTGGACTCACTTTAAAGAAGAACCATGTAATCTTAGGATTTCTTTGGAAGCATATGGTGTCAATCCATTTTCATAGATGAGATCCGTTTACACGGTGTGGCCTATTTTTGTTACCAACAATAATATTCCTCCATGGTTGTCAATAAAGAGGGAGTACATAATTTTATTGATGATTATTCCAGGTATATTGTGTCTACAACTGTTTCATTTTGAATGTAGCTGTCGAGGATTATCTGTCGTATTTTTTTTCCTAATGTCATATATATATATATATATATATATAT
>LPNX010013366.1:809381-832842 GCA_001517045.1 Pseudotsuga menziesii
TCAAATCAATCAGGTAAGTACCAAGTTAAAGATATGAATGTATATATTGAACCTTTTATAGACGAGCTACTAAGGTTATGGAATGGCATCGGTATGTATGATGTATCTAGACTAATATGACAAATGAAATTTCAATTCCATGCAATGCTTGTATGGACTATACACGATGCCCTAGGGTTAACCCATTTTTGTGGATTGTATTTTAAGTTCCACTTTAAACGCATTTAATTTTATGAACTAGTTAATATAGTACTATGCACACACGTTTTTATAAACATTCCATTCATTTTATTTATAATTATAATTGAAATATATATTCCATATCTTTATGTAGGTCTTCATATAAAGGGAAAATTTGCATGTCTAATTTGTGGTCCTAAGATCAAATCATCTAAGGATGTGTTTGATGAGTATAGGAACTTCCTCTCTAAGAATCACAGGTATTGAAAAACTGAAAAAATGTATTCAATGGGAAGAAAGAGACTGCATTAAAACCACAGAGAATGACACCTCACCTATGGAAGTTGCAATATAATAGAAATCGTCAAGCTGGCACGAATGGATCATCGTATATGAAATGTTATGTATTTTTTATTTATTGTTTGTTGTTTACTATAGTGTCCATTGCTTTCTGTAATTTCTTTATAAACTATGATTCATGATGTTTGTCGTGATCATGGAGGAAATAATGGGCTTCCACGAGGAATGAAAATTTTTACCTAAACAATTCAGCAGGTTTCCTAACTATGAGCACCTACAAATTGCACATCTGTTTGATACAATGCATATCGGAAATAATGTGACTGAAACATTATGGTGACTATTGGAGCTAAGGAGCACCAAAGAAAAAATTGTCCAATTTTGTAAAGACATTCAAGAAGGAAACCATGCAATGAAAGACGTCATTTAATTTCATAGCAACAGAGACCAAATTAATATAAACTGAATGCCATAGATGCTAATGGAGTAGTAGAGTAATGTTGTAAAAGAAGTCACGCAGAAAATTAAATTTCCCACTGGATTTTGTGCGAACATGAAGAATATCATAACAAAGAAAGGTGATTTTGTGGGGGTGAAAATGCATGATTGACATGTCTTCATGAAGGTAATTATTATGGTATCCATATAATTATTATTTTTTAATTCCAGTGCATCTTGTTGTTATTTTGTTTGTCTAGTCTTTGTTTAAAAAATGATGTCGTTTGTATATTGTTATAGTATGTGTTAGCACTCAGAATGTACCCAGGTTGTAAAAGGTAGACTCCAAGGTAACAACAAAACCACTTTAGAAAGAAACTGGTGTTTTCTTCCAGAGAGGGATCTCTCAATACAGATTTAACAGGACCAAATATAAAACAACATTTAAAGATTTGTATATATGGCTGAAACAATCACATAACCATTGGGCATGGAGTCACATACATATAAAGATATCACAAAGACGTATACACGAGATTCATCAAAGGCAAGATAATCACTTCATCACAGTCGTTTAATTTAATCCAGGTGAAACATAAGAGGTAAGGAAACAACCCATTAATATAGAGCATCAAAGATGAATTCTATATCAACTTTAGCAGAAAAATGTATAAAATATCTGAAATGATGACTAGAGCATAAACATATGAATTCTAATCACCCAACGCTGTATTTCAGATATGAAGAAGAAACAAAATGAAGTGTTACACTGGGAAAATACGATCACAAAAGAAAGAGGCACAGACTGTGAAATCAATGACACAGGAATCTTAGATAAAACCCTATGCATTCACTTTGTTACTCAAAATATATGTTCTCCAAAATCATTCCACAACATGATGGGTTCCAACCCCCATCTCATAAAATAGATGCAAATATATACAAAAAATAGTTTGATCTTCCCAGAAGATTCATAACTGAATGATCGGCTTAATTTAGAGTCTTGTAACTAAACCCCTAACTTCTAGGAATAAATTACAGCTCCAATCCTAACAGATCATAAAGTAAAAATCAACTTGATAATAGGTCTTCGCCCAGTTAGCTCCATGCCTTCGCCCAGTCAGCTCCTCGGTGTACAACGCCTATCTTTATGAATGAAGTATGTATTTCATTTTTCCAAACCTCTCTACGGATTTCCACTGTTCTGCACTTGGGGTGTCACATTCCATCATCTCTCTGATTGATACTTCAAGATCCATGTAATCTTCAAATGACACCTTAGGCAATCCTTTTCTGACAATCAGGAACTTTTGTAGAATCTCAAAATCCTCTGTCAATTTATCCACAATAGTTTTCCCTGTTAGGCCTTTTTCCAAGTCATCAAACTTGGAATGGTCCATGCGACTCTGAACTAGCAAGTTGTGATAATGCTCTTGAGAAAATAGCCGCCCTTCTGCGTTCCAAAAGGAAGGAATACCATCCTCAAATAGCTCCTTGAAAACCTGCTTGAAGTTATCAACCTATGCAGCCATTTCAACAGCTTGGCCCTGGACCGTCTTCATTAAATGATGTTTGTGGATAAATTTCTTAGCCCACAGCACTATGGATATCCTATCTCTTATCCCCATATCATGTAATTTCTGATATGTCAGTGAATTTGAAAAGTTCAGCGCATTCTGAGCTGTGGTGAGGGGATTTCTTTCCATATGTTCATTCACTAACTTTAATCTTTGATGGGCCAAATTGATCAAAATATTCCGATCATCAACGAAATTTAGATAATGCCGGAATTTGGTAATTTCTATAGATAGGGTGTCCCAAATAATGTGTTTTACTCCTTGCAGGGGACCCTTACCGATGTTTTTCTCCTTCAATTCATTGAACTTCTTCTGCAGCTGATTCCTGTCTTGTAATATTTTATTTTTACTTTCACTTATTTTGGCCAACTCAGACTTTATCTTTTCGTTCTCTGCCTTTAATTCTTTAATTGCTTCATCTTTTAAGCTTACCTGGGACAGAGGCACCAACAAATCATTCGCAGAAAAATCATCTAATGGCTTCTCGATATTCACAATGGACAAGTCTTCACCGGTGGGAGTCTGACTCATTAACTCCTCCATAATCTCCTTCTCGTCATTTTGATCATTTTTCATCAAGGAAATTTGATATAACAGTTCATTCCGTTCGGCCTCCCACCTGTCTTTTTCTTCCTGCAACTCAACAACTCTCCCTTTATATTCCATCATCTCTTGATGGATCTTGTATTTCTCTTCTTGAAGAGCTAATAGCTCGAAAGACTGAACATGCTCAGTACCTGGGATCTTCAATTTTTTCTTTAAAACTTGGAGCGCATTGTCCTTTTCCTCCAGCATTCTTCTGACTGCTTGGGTGTTATCTGAACGGACAATATCTGTTTGTAGTTTCTTAATCTGGATGGCATTCGCCTTATTTTTGACTCTTTCATGTTTCAATTGAATCTCTAACTTATCTGTCAAAATTTGAAATTTATTTATCTTTACCATAGCTTGTAAGAAGTCTGAATAAATGATATCACTGGTTTGTTTGTGAAGTTGTATCTTATTAGGTACACCGATCTTATCCAAATGGATCTCCATCTCTGACATCTTTTTGTCGTTTACCATGGCTAACTTGAACGTATTTCTTTCAGCATCTCTGGCAGAAATCAGAGATGTTTTTGGACTGTATAAATTTCTTACTCGTGGAAGCAAATTTCTCGTCTCTTCCAGAGATTGCTTTCTTTTCTCCATATAAATGGCTTTGAGTTCCTCCTTTGACTTAAAGACCGGGCTTAATTCTGAACCATCCACACTTTTAAAAGAGAACTGATTTACTTGCACAACCTTCATTGGAACTAGAGCAACCTTTTTGAAACCATCAGCAATTTCTTCATTTAAAATTTCACCACCTTGAAACAACTTTTCCTTTTTATGCGATCCATCTTCGTCAATTTCCATACTTTCGATTTTAGAAAAACTTCTCTTAATCACAATACTAGTATCCTTTGTTGTTTGGGATGCTGTGACAGGTACAGTATGTGCATCTTCATCAAACCTTGAAATCTCGTTAAACTGCAACAAATTGGCTGTTTCAGCCAGACCTTCAATAAACTGGTGATCAAACGGTTTGTTCTTGTTGGCCTGCTTCCTCAAGGAGATTACATGGTGGGGAACATAATTTATCTTTGGCTCCTTTTGGAAATCCATATTCTCCAGCAATTTCTCTATGAACACTAAAGCACCTTTACTTTTGAAAATGAAAGAACCGACCTTGAGGGGGAATTTAATATTTGAAGACTTTTTAAAAGCTCCAAAATGCTCTTCTTCAGACTGCAACCTTTGTCTCATGAATTCTAAAGCAAAAATCCTCGGGGTGAGGAAAGCAGGTAACTTATAAGGTTGTCCGGTAAATCCATATACTCTTAACACAGTGGAGTCTTTATGCAGGAACCAATCTCCAATTCGGTCTTCGGGTGAAGGCTGCATCAAACATTTCATCTCATCCAAAACACGGGGCAATTCTTCATCAAACAACATTCTATACACTTCCGACATAATCGAATTGGCATATTTGAACATGTTGATTTGCTTGGGAAAATCAGAAGAATAGATAGTATTCAAAAACTGCAGCTCAGTGACATTGGAACATAACAGCATGTTGAACAAGTAGGTTTGAAATCTAAAGAATCGAACCTTTGGAAACTCACTTAACTGAAGATGGATTGATTCAGCCAAGTACTCATCTAGACTAAACACAGGAATTGACTAAGATTCAGAGCCTAAGGAACTTATTTTCAATAAAAAACCAAGGATGACTTCGCCCACGCGACAATCATCATTAAGACCCAATATCTGACATACTAGAGAAACTACCAATTGGACTTCATTTTAAAAAATATGCACAAGGTAAGGTAAAGAAAGACCATCTAAATATTGACCTTCTTTCAGAATACTAGATAGGAATTGGCAACGGATTTCAGTTTCACAGTTCTTGTAAAATTCAGCAAGGACCAACTCATTCACTGACTCACGGTTATCAGGGTAATTTTCAAGCAAATTGAGGTTCTCACGGATGACTGTGGCATTAAATTTACAAGGTATTTGGGACGTGGACTGACTCACGATAATTCTCTGAGAAGGGGAGTAGTTAACAACACACCATTCTGCAAATTCTGGGAAATGGAGGGTTTGTTCGATGGCGAAGTAATACAAAAAATATTTATATACATTCAATATATCATTTCCTTGTGAATTGTAATACCACAATCTTTCTTTACTGACAGACACGCTTCCTATAGATAGGAAGGGGTCACATAAGCCCCTGTTTCTGTCGACCAAGTAATCCTCTCTGTCATCAATAACACGCCCAGACCCTTGCAATTCTTTCTCCTGGTCCATAATTCAGTGATAAATGGCAATTAAACTGACGAATTATGGGTGTTTCAAGCCTTACCTGTTAACTGCAGCGGTGTGTTTGAAAATGATAGTTGAAGGTTGACGAATCCACATGTCTCTTTCACCCATCCGGAGCCAACAAAACACCCACGGGATAAGTCAACTTCCTTTTATAAGACCCCACTTCGGAGTGTTCCTTCGGCAGTTTGCATGAAACCACTTTAGCCTCCGGAGTATGCCACAATTTTCCACGTGGAAAGTGGTTTATATTCCGTGACCACTCTCTACCTTTATCCGTCATGTGCTTCCACACTCCGGACCCATTGAAAACCATTGATCTAATTCACTTTTAATTTCCAACCTTTGGATTAAGTGCCACATACCCCATTCCTCCGGGCGTCCTGGTCGTAACCACCATGCAAGTCTTCGCTCCGGAGGTATCTCCAACCGTCGATGTGATCAACTTTATTTTTTCGCCGTTAGATTAGATGGCGCATATCCAATTCCGCTGGGCTTCCAGATATTATCTCTCGCGTAAGTTTATGTTCCGAAATCGTTTACGACCATTGATGTGATCGACCTTTATTTGCCAACCGTTAGATTGGGTGGCACGTATCCAATTCCGCTGGGCTTTGTTGTTTTAAACATCGCGCATGTTCATAAAGCAGAACTTATACGGGCTATGGATCTCATCCAGATGGATCAATGACCATTGATCCATATATTACCTTAACCACCCGCCTACGTTTAACGCGCTCGCATCTTTTGGAGAGCGGAGATAATATAAGCTGTCGATTTTCTCCTTTCCGCCTCGCATCGTAGGATCTTTTGATAACTTGATCATTTTTTCCTTTCATCATACTCTTATAATATAACTTTTAACCAAGATTCGACAAGCAACTATTATTTCTCCTTCATCATGGTCTTTTCATTCCCCTGCTAAATAGATGTGTTAACAACTGGCTCCATCTGGGGATGATATCCTCCCTGTGAGGTATCAAAGAACTCGTAGACTAGGTGCCTTCCTTTGATTTTTCATAATAACTTCTACAAAACTCATCTTTTTGCTTTTCATAGATATATCATTTTTATGTAGTTTTAGAAAAGGAATGGTATCCTTCCTGAATCTTAGGGCTTTCACTGCGAGCTTCAAATACACTCAGCTTACCATTCACGTTGACTTGTAAAGAAAAATAATTATTTACAGGCTATGATAGAAATTTTACCTTCCTCCTCAGGATAGGTAATGCTTCAGATACCTTCCATTTACAGGGTTGCTCTCCAAAAGAACCCCATTTGTATATTCTAGTAGAAATGCGTTTTGCCCTCTGTATCCAGCAACAACATAAGGTCCTACCCACATAGGATCAAATTTTCCATGCTTGTCTTCATTAGGAGCATCCCACTTTAAAACCAGGTCACCAATTTGAAACTGTTCTTCCTTGATTATTCTGTCAAAATTATTTTTCATTTTCTCTTGATGTGACTGCACTCTGTCATAAGCTTTATTTCTTCGTTCTTCCAGTTCGATGATCTAATTTATCCTTCGTTGTATATGATTTGGTTCTTCTTGCTGATCTTGGAAATATCTCATAACTGGAACCTCTAATGACGCTGGAAAAACCACTTCAGCCCCATACACCAGTTGGAACGGAGACATGCCGATTGCTCTTTTAGTGCTAATCCTGTCGGCCCATAGAGCATATTTTAGTTTGGGGTGCCAGGAGCGCTTATTATCCTCCAATAGCTTCTTGATGATCCTTACTAGGCTCTTATTTGAAGATTCAGCTAACCCATTACCTTGAGGATAATAGGCAGTTGAATGATTAAGACTTATGTGATACTTATGACAAAAATTAATCATTTTCCTAGATTTGAAAGCAACTGCATTATCTGTTACTATCCTTTTTGGGCACCCAAATCGAGCCAATATGTTTTCTTCGAGAAAATCCATGATTACATTCTCAGTGTCTCTTCTGGTAGGAATTGCTTCTATCCATTTAGTAAAATAGTCTGTGGCTGCAAAATCCACTTGTGTTGTCCCGAGTAATTGGGGTTTATTTCACCAATAAAATCCAAGCCCCACTGTTGGAAAGGAGCTTCTACTGTTATTGGGTTTAAAGGGAGAGGAAGTACCTTTCTCTTTCCGTAAAAAAATTGGCATTGATGGCACTTACTGATCTCTTTATACACATCTGAAAACAATGTAGGCCAATAATAGCCTGCTCTCAGAATTTTATTAGCAGTCACTTTCCATGAATGATGTCCTCCACAGTCTCTCTGATGAAATTCTTTGGTAATTTGCTGAGCTTCATCTTCCAAAAGACAATTTAACAACACTCCTCCAGGGTCCTTCCAATAAAGATATCAATTTATGATACAAAATTTAGTAGCTTTCAACTTTATAGACCTGGCTCTCGACTTACTCAATCCTTCAGGCGCTTGCAAATTTCGAAGAACATATACAATATCAGAATACCATGAGGAAGCCACAAAATCAACCATTAATTCTATCTCTGTATCCAACTGATTAGCTTGATGAGAAATGAAATTAATTTGCAAAGGTTCACAATTGGAATTAGCCATCATTTTAGCTAATCCTTGTCCTTTAATGAATTTGGTAGGCTTTGTTTCGATATCATACTCCAATAATGTAGCAATCCATTTTGCTCTCCTCCCTTCTGGATCTGGTTGAGTCAGGATTCCCTTTACTGCAGCCGATGGAACATGAGTAATTATATGTGAATGTAAAATATATATTCTAAAATCCTTCAATGCTTTAATTAAAGCATATGCTTTTTTCTCCATAATATCATATTTCAATTCACCATCCCTCAACATTTTCATGAAGAATGCTATGGGCTGTTCCAAGTTCTCGTCATTTTTCTGCAATAAAACAGCTGCTATAGTATATTCTGAAGCATATGAAAATATTGAGAAATCTTTAGTAAAATTTGGACTCACTAATACAGGAGCCTCTGAAATTGCCTTCTTGATTTCCCAAAAGGACTGTCTAGCTTCAGTATTCCATTTTATTTCATGCCCCTTTTTCAACATATTGGTGATGTTCATTAGGATCTCAGTAAAACTTGGCACAAACCTTCTCAGAAAATTCACCAGCCCCAAGAAAGATTGTATCTCCTTTTTGCTCCGTGGTTCACCTACTTTCAAAATGGCACTCACCCTCTCAGGATCAATCTTTATGCCATCTTTGGATATTATATGGCCCATCAATTTTCCCTCTTCTAATACAAAATTGGATTTCTTTGGATTCAATGATATACCAAACTTTCTGCATTTCATGAACACTTTCTCCAGATGATGCAGATGCTCCCTGTCAGACTTGGAGTAGACTATGATATCATCCATGTAGATCACTACAAATTTTCCGATCTCCCCTGCAAAAGCAATGTCCATAGCTCACTGGAAAGTGGCCCCTGCATTCATCAAACCGAAAGGCATCTTTGCATATATAAAGGTGCCCCAAGGTGTAGTAAAAGCAGTTTTCTCTTGGTCTTCAGGTAATACCTTGATCTGATTATACCCGAAAAAACCATCTAGCATTGAAATTCTCTCAGCTCCCACCACTTGCTGCAGTATATGATCCATCTTGGGTAAAGGATAGTTATCTTTCATGGAAACTTTATTCAAATTGCGGAAATCTATGCACAATCTTATCTCTCCATTTTTTTTCTTGACAGGAACAAAGTTTGCAACCCATTTTGAAAACCTCAATGTTACAATGATCTTGGCATCAAATAGCTTCTTGATTTCTTTTTCAATAATAGGTAGCAACTTGGGGTTTATTCTTCTGAGTTTTGTTTAAAAGGTCTCTCCCCAGGCTTTATAGGAATGGTATGTTGTATGATAGAAGTATCATACTCCTTGAGATATTCATAACTCCAAGCAAAGACATATGTATATTTTTTCATTAACTTCACATACTCTTCTTTTTCTTTTTCAGGTAATTTCTTGGACAACTTTACAATCTTAGGATTTTCTTTGGTACCAATATTCTAGTGTTCGATAGCATCGTCAACATGCTTCACTTTTGGATTTTTAGCCACATCATTCTGATCAAAAAGCTTTTATAAAGGGATTAGTCGTCTTGGTATGAAATTATTTTTCAACTGGATGATATCCTTACCTCCTAAGGTCCCTTTCAATTTTTCAGTGCTATTCCCTTCCTCCTCAAGTTCTTCATCATATTGAATACTCTCGTCATTGTCATTCTCGGTGTCAATAGGGGTATTTACAAATTCTTTTGAGAGTTCCAGGAATCTCCTGATCTGCATATCGTCTTTGAACACCTGCCAATATTTGGAGCTGTCAGGAATAGATGGTCTATTCACAATTTCCACCTGGTATTCCCTCTGACCAGCAACATGGGTTTCAAATTTCCCAGCGGCCACAGCTAAAGAATCAGCTACCAAATTTTCATGTCTAGGAATCACTTGAATTGTGTGCTCCATAAATAAATTACCAAGCATATCCCACACTTCATTTCTATAAGCCCTCATCCAAGGATGCCTGGTTTGATAGCTTTCATTTATTTGGTTTATCACTAACTCAGAATCTCCTAAGATCCTTATTTTTTGAGCTCCCAATTATTTCAAAGCATGTAAGCCCAATAATAGAGCTTCATATTCTGCCACATTATTTGTACATTCAAATGTCAATTTGTATGACAAGGCTTTGAAATCCCGAATAGGGGAAATTATGTACACACCGGCTCCAGCACCTACTTTCGCAGCAGATCCATCAAAGTACATAATCCACTGGCCTTCTCTTTTTTGCTTGGTTCCAAAGCATCCTGTTCTATCACTTTATTTTCCTTATTCTCTTCATACTTCTTCTGCAAAGCTTCCTCTACATCATGTGGAATAACATCATTGAAGAAGATGGAGGACCCCAAATCAGTATCGACAGCATAAATGTGATGAATTTCAGGTTTATCCTAACTGCTTACTACGTATGGAGTTATCTTTTCACTATATAGTCTTCTGTTCCCATCTTGAACAGGAATCGTGGCATACAACATATCCATCTGCAAACTGCCTTTCAATTTGGAAGTCCAGGATCTTGACAGCAATACCCCGAACTTTGGTGGGATATCCGCCACTACCACATCCATAACTATAGTTTTAGACGGCAATTTGTTTAGGGTTACCACCATGTCTTTAATTAGTCCAAGGCATTTTAATTTCTTAGAATCAAAAGAGTACAGATCTTTATAAGGTCTTGTGACCTCCAATCCCAGACTTTTTACCACTCCCTTGGGCATTAGATTATGCGATGCCCCTGAATCCAGCATAGCATTATGGATCACTTTATCATGTACATTTAGACTTAAATAGAAAGGAGGAACTTCTTCACCTTCCATATTTTCTACTTTTGATCCAAATGAAATAGTGGGGTTATCATCATTCAGTTCTATAATGTCAGACTGCCATTATCCTTGATTTTTGACCATTTTTGTGATAGTATCCCTGTACTTAGTGTTTCTCAACAATTCATTAAACGGAACAAAGATTTTTAGTTTTGAAAGCTCATTTTGTAAATTAAAACCAGCACCAATATTTTCCACATCAACCAGAGTCGCCTTCTTTATTATTTTATCTCTTTGTACATCATTTTCAACCTCTTTATTTACAAAAGAGTCTTTTTGTAGTTCTTTTCCCTTTTCTACATTCAAAGAACTAGTAGAAGGCTGATTTGGGTTTGCCTTCCCTTTGTTTATGAGGACATCTCTGTTCCTCAACCTGATTTTCTTCTGCACATCATCCATAGCATGTAAATAACCCTTATGATATAACTCATTATCCCTTTCAAATTCTTCATTTCCACCCTTTTGCTCGAACAAGTTATGCTCCTCCTCAGTAAGATAGATCTCTAAATCCTTCTCTCCAAAAAGGTGGATCTCATTTTCAGTTGGCTCTTCTTCATCAGCAACATAATTTTCAGGAAAAGGTGGACGAATTGGTTGTTCCTCCTGATTTCTTGGATTCCTCATGTCTCTTTGCCGGTTTTGGGGAGGAACAGGGGGATTGGGTCTTCTAAAATTTGGATTTCTGATTTGGGGATCCCCTTGCTCCCTGTTGAAGGGCCTAGTATCCATAGTTAATCTATCCATCAACTTTTCCATGGTTTTCAACATCATTTCAAATTTGACATCAGCAGAAGAGGATGAAGTAGAAGGCAAATTCTCTTCTTTTCTCCTCCTATCCAAATCCCTATGCTTCATCTTTCCACTCGCCATCATGTTAGCTTCCACTTCTAGGGCATCAGTAAACATGGCAACAAGAGTTGCCGATTTCCTCTCCCGTAATGAGAATGCAAAATCATTATCAAAGGCCCCAGCATAATGTAATTTAGTAGCTGTAGGAGAAGGTTTTATATCTTCTGGAATAGAGTTATAAGCCCTCATGAATCTGCTTGAAAATTCATGAACAGATTCAAAACCCCCTTTTTTGAGACTGTTATATTGAGATAAAAGCTGCAGAGGATTCTGTTTATCATCCCACCTGTCTAGGAAAGCATTCTGGAAGGCCTGAAAATTTACTATAGAGCCGTTTGGCAAGTCTTTGAACCACTTCTTTACCTCTCCTTACAAACTTTGGGCAAATAACCGCATTTTAACATCAGGATAATCAAATTATTCTAAGTCAATAAAATCTTCAAACTTGGCAACATGCTGTTTCACGGTTATATCACCCTCTCCATCAAATAAATAAATTCTCTGAGAATAATTTTGAAGGAGATCATGTAATATAGCAGGCAGACGCAAGGGAGCAAATCTGGTGGCCATTGGTCTGGGTGGGTTCACAGGAACTGAAGAACTTTGAGTACTTTGAGAGGTAAATGTGTCAACTTTGGTGGTTCGTTGTAAATCTCTCCAGAGGGAATCTAAAAGATAAGATTCTAACCTACGAGGATTGAACTCAGTATTTTTAAGGTCAGATTCAGATTTAGTTCTCAACAGGTTCTTTCCAGTATTAACTCCCCATTCTGGTTTAATATAAGAATCTTGTGATGATGATGTGCCGAACAAAGGAAAACCTAACTTTTCTTTATTTTTTCTCTTAAACAAATTTTCTGGATCTTCAAAACTTTTCAAGATTTCAGTGTCAGAGTTACCTCGTGTGTGTCTTCTTGAAGCCAGGATGACTCCTTAATATTCAAAAAATTAGACAATGGAGTTGCCAGGACAAATGTACAACCTTCTTTTCTTGATAAGAATTTCTGTTTGCCCTCAGAATTCTTCCTTTAAAGATTGTCGTTCTCCCAGGGCATATATATGTTGTAATCTCATAGATCACATAAGGTTACTAATAATACATACTAAAACATAACTATAACTTAGACACAAGAGACAAGAACAGATAGGATAACAGATTATATTAATACAATGAGTTCATACAAGGTAGAGAACTGAACGGAATACTGGACTACCCTCTAGACAGATATGATACATGACAATCCAGAGAATAAGAGAGGGGATCTTGATCATACCTCCTGTCTCTTGGCATCTTTCGCAGATGGTTTTGACCATGTCGGCAACATAGTCTCCCCATCGGTAGATCCGACCGTCGGTCGCAATTGTGTGACCGGCTAATGTAAGGGTGATTGGAATGATTTTAGCCACAATTTGTGGCATCCGTGTTGCGATCTGTCCAATCATCAACCCCTTGAAATTCTTTCCCGATGACGAGCCCATAAGCTCTTGGACTAACCCTTCTTTAATCCTAATTGGTACAGGGCTGCCCTGGTTGGACAGACCAGTAAGTCGTGAGATAACATCCCTTGGTAATGTCGATTGGCCTGTCGAAGTAGAATTGGCCATTGTGGTACTGGCTGATAATGAATTTGACCGCTGCTTCTTTCGTCCCACCAAAGCTTGCCATCAGTGGTGCATTAGGGTAGTTGAAGATGGTGCTCTTTTGAATTTTCTCAGTGGCTTGGGTCATATTTTTGTCGACATAGGCCCATTCTTGGATTTTTGTCCAGAGTTTCTGCCATTGGACGTCTTGGACTTTAGCGTTTTTAATGTTCTTTAATTAGCGGACCAAGGGTGTGTCCTCTGCCTACAGCTCTCTTGCTTTAGCTGCTGCTCGGGTCAGTTTGGGTGCCATTGTGTCGGGTTGGTCGAAGGTGTTACAGGGTTCGTGGTTTTTAGTCGACTGAGATTGTGGATGCTCTGTGGGTAAATAGTGTGGTGGATGACCCTTCGACTGTCTTGTATTTATAGGCACGGGTGTTTTTGCATGCGGGGATGGACGTATTAATGGCGGACTGGACAGTCCGGCTGTAATACTCGAATGGGACTTAATGGCGGAATGTGTGCGGTGCTCGAGGCCATCAATGCGTGATGGGACTCTTGAGGTCGTCGGTCGGTGTTGGAGGTGAAAATGGTCGGTCAGATTGGTCAATGAGGATGGTCGAAGATGATGATGTTGGTTATCGAAGTAGTGAGTTCCTGTCATGTTTGTTGTGTTTGATTGTATTGTTTTGTTTTGGACATTTTTAGCTTTTTATGGGTTTTGATTGACGGTTAAGGCCTTTTTTTTTTTTAGGCTTTGTAACATTTAAGTCGGGCTCCATTAACTAGCTTCTGAAATACTAGGCCCTGTAATGTCTTTAGTCGAACTGAGCCATTGGGGTGTATTTCGTCGACAATGTAAGGTCCCATCCATTCTGTATGTAGTTTCTTGGGTTTTCCTTTGACTCGACTGTTATAAAGTAAAGCAAGGTCGCCGACCGATAGGTTTTTGTTTTTGATGTTACGGTCGTGCCATGATTTCTGTAGTTATTTGTGAATTTCTTGGTGTTGGATAGCCATGAGTCTATGTTCTTCTAGCTTACTGAGTTGGAATAGTCGGTCTTTTCTTTCCTGTTCGACATCGACATGTAGTAGTTGTGTGATAAGAGGTGTTTGCTGTCAGGAGTGTAGGGGGACGACTGCTTCTTTCCCGTAGACTAGTCGAAAGGGGGTTTGGTCGGTCAACCGTTTATATGCTGTCTTGTATGCCCAGAGGGCCACAGGGATTTTCTCATCCCAGTCATCTTTGTTGGTACTGCATATTTTGGTTAACCCTTTTGTCAATGTTTTGTTGAAAGCTTCAATCGCGCCGTTCTACTGAGGGTGATATGCAGTGATTCGTCGGTGGTCAATGTGAAACTGGCCTGTCAAATTTTTGATGGTTTTGTTGATTAAGTGTGATCCTTGGTCACTGATAAATGTGAGTGGGCATCCGAATATAGTGATAATGTTTTCGTAGATAAACTTAGCGGCTACCTCACTAGAACATGTATTGACGGGTTCGGCTTCTGCTCATTTAGTGACATATTCCACTGCCGTGATAATATATCTTGCTCCTGATCATTTGGCTGGGATATGAAATGGTCCTATGAAGTATATGGACCAGATTTTGAATGTGAGACTAGGGTTTACAGATATCAAGGGAATTTCTGTGCTCGGCAGAGGTCGACCAAGTCGTTGACATCTATCACATTGACTAACGAAGTTTTTGCAATCTTTATGGATTGTCAGCCACCATAATCCTGATTGTTGGATTTTTCTTGTAGTTGTATCGGCTTGAAAGTGTCCTCCTGCCGGTCCATAGTGTGCTTCATGCATGATTTGGTCTCGTTCATGGTTGAGTACACACCTCCCGAGAATGTTGTCTAAGCCTATTTTGTACAAAAATCCATTGATGAGGCTGTAGGGTGTAGCATTCATAGCTAAGATTTGTTTTTTCTTGGTGTTTAGACCTTCTGGTGCCTAACCTGTCTCTAGGAACTGAGCTATTTCTTCCAGTTCTTTGGGGACTGCTTCTATGCGGAATAGATGTGCATCCGACAAGTCGTCATCGACTTCGGTCAGTTCCTCCCCTGTGTCTATGCGGGATAGATGGTCGGGCCCGACATTTAGCTTTCCTGGTCGGACAACGATTTCAAACTCAAATTCTTGAAAAAGGAGTAGCCATCGACAAATTCTGCCATGATGAAGGGGTTTATTAACAAGATACTTCAGAGCTTGATGGTCGGTATAAAATGTGAAGGGGTTGGCCAATAGGTAATGTCGATACTTTTGGAGGGAAAAGACCATACCGAGGGCTTCTCTTTCAGTTGTCGAAGAGTTCCTTTCAGCCTTATTTAATTTTTGACTGCTATAAACTATAGGGTAATCCATCCCGTCATCCCCTGGTTGAGTCAGGATTGCTTTGATTGTGATTCCTGATGCATCGATATGCACATGAAATTTGGTCGACCAGTTTGGAAATTTGAGTATGGGGGCTTCGACCAGTTTTCTTTTTAATTTGTCGAAGGAGATTTGGCATTCCTCTGTCCACTTAAATTCTTGGTCTTCTTTTAGTAATTCTTCTAGAGGGTATGTCATGTCTAAATAGTGTCTTATGAATTTCCTATAATAGCCTGTATGGCCAAGTAGCACCCGAACTTGTTTAGGGTTTATTGGTGGTTTCAGGTCAAGGATGATTTTAATCTTGGCAAAATCGACTTTGATACCATCCTTACAGACAATATGCCCTAGGAGTATTCCTATAGGAGTCATAAATATACACTTCTTGATGTTCAGGGAGAGTTGGATCTGTCGACATCTATCTAGCATGAGTCGGAGCCATGCGCAGTGATCTTTTAAGGTGGAGTATATAGTCCAATCGTCGAAGTATACTGCCATGGTATTATAGATATATTCTTGGAAGGTCTTGACAACAATTCGGGAAAACACTGCAGGTGCATTCTTTAACCCAAAAGGCATAACTCTGTAAGCAAAAGAGCCAAATTCACAGACAAATGTTGTCTTTTTCTGATCTTCTTTTGATATTGGTACTTGGTTATACCCTGAGAATTCATCTGTGAATGAATAACATTCATGGCCTGCAACTTCATTCAAGATTTCATCAGCATAGGGGGTTGGGAATGGATCTGTTAATGTTACTTTGTTGAGCTCTCTAAAGTCGACACAAATTCTTAACCTTGTCGGGTCATGTTTCTTGGGCTGGACGACCATTAGACTTTCCCATTCAGACTGGTCAATGGGGTAAATGATCCCTGCTGCTAACATGTTATCAATTTCCTTTTTAACTATCTCCTTGTACTTGTGAGCTAGTTTATAAAGTATTTTCTTGACAGGCCGGACATCAGTTTTAGTGTCTATTTTCATTTCTCCCATCTCTTGTACCAAGCCTTTTAAGTCTTTATAGTCCCTTGCAAAGAGATCCTGGAATTCTCTAAGTAAGTTCACTATTTCGGTGGTCTGTTGTTCATTCCAGTAGTCACCAATCTTGGCTATTTTTGGTCGGTCCTCATTTGAAATGTCGACCTCCTTAGTTTTCACTTTGGCATCTAGCCACTTTGGTGCTTTAGCTTCATTGATCGGCCGACTTCCTTCTTTGAACTGTGAGAATGTAGCAGAGAAGTCGGTTGCAGTCATTCTATCAAGGTCTGGTTTGTCGGTGGTCTCGACTTTCAAGATGGAGTAGATCGATTTGGTTGTTTCAATGTGGTCGGTCTTCCATCTGAAGCTCTTGCCTTCGGTGTGTTCATTTTCTAAGTGTAAACGTGTCGACTGTGATGTAGATTCAGTTTGTATATTGTTACAGTTCTTGATCTGTCGATGGTTTTGGTAGGGTTGTTTTTCTGTCGACTGGAGAAATTGTTTAATTTGTTGTGCTGTCCCAGCCAATTTTTCATTTTGAGGTATGAACCGGAAGTCCTTAATAAAATTTTCTTTAATTTCATGCCAAAAGAAGGTTTCACCTCTAGCTTCCTCCACCTTATACCATTTATTGGGTAAGTCGGCTAGGGTTGAAGGGAACAAATGTGGCCAGGCTCTCTCATCTTTATATCCAAGTCTTCTCCACTCCTTTTCACAAAGCTAGATGTGTGCTTCTGGGTCTTGACCTTGGATAAAGATAGGTATTTGATCTCCCTGGGTTAACTTTTTTACACCAAACCATTTGACAAAGAAAGTGGAAGCAGATGTCCAGCTCTGCAATTTTGTCTGATGGGTGTCCCACCATGTAGCTGCTTGACCTGTAAATGTTTCTACTAAGCTTTGAAGTCTGCCATGTTCTCCAATATTTCTAGATACTTGTTCAATGTGCATGACTGGGGAATCTCTCTCCTTATACTTGGGTATTTGTGTAGTGTGTAAGCTGGTTGGTTGTAAGGTAGGTCGTTCCCTGACTTTCTTTTCAAAGATTTTGGGGATAATGGATACAATGAAGCACTGTCGGGTGGGTTTTTTCAGTACTTTTTGTATGGTCCAGCACCCTCTTGCTTGTGTTTCGTAATTTTCCATTTCCCAGTCATATAATTCAGCATCTGAATTATAACCAATTGAATATTGGTTACCTAAGTGAAGCTCCCCATAGATATTTGGCTTTGTATAGTCTGTATTGTTATGAATCTGGTAAAGCTGTCTGACATCGACTTCCTCATCAATCGGTTCTGTCCAAGGTTGTCCTTGGGATGGATTAATGGGTACAATGACTTTTTCACCATTTCCTTTTAGTTTGATTCGTTCTTTGTCTAAGGATATGGATGCTTTCATCTTTCATCCCCAAGGTCGACCGACTAGTGCTGGGAAGGAGCTAGATCCTTCTTTTGGGTCAATAATTTTCAAATCAACCTTGGTAGAGATTCCTTTGATGGTCGTTTCGACATCTTTCCAAACCCCAATGGGTTCAATGAGACCTTGGTCAGTGAGTTTTAGGTAGATGCTTGATTCATAGAGTCAAGGTCTTCCCATCTTTTCCCATGTATCTTGGGTCATGATGTTTACCTGAGACCCGAAATCAAGCACTACTTGTCGGACGTGATACCCTTCGATTTCTAGGTTGACGAGTGGGTCGACATCGTTTTTGTCTTTTTGGTTTAAGCTGCAGATATTTTTGGTTTGCTTTTCAGGGTTAGTGTGTTTTATTTCATGCAATAAGTCTATAAATTGAGATACTAATTTGTCGGTTTGAACCAGTTGGATGATTTGATGTATTCTGTCGGGTCGACTGTTAACGATGCTTTCTTGGAGTGCAATATCCTGGAATATATGTGTGGCTTCGTGATATGTTTGTTTCTCCCTCGTAGGGTCAGGATAACCATTTGTGTTTTGAATCTTACTAATTTGAGGATGATCAGGGCCTGTTTTTGTGCCTTGGCGAGTGACAATATGCAGATTTTTCATAGTTAATACATCATGCTTTTGTTCACAAGACAAGACATTAACATTTTTCTTATTATTGATTTTCTCTAACATGGTAGGACAATCCTCCAGAGAGTGATCGCCTAATCCACAATGGTTACAGGATTTAAGATCAGTCTTGTCCTTGTATGGATAGTCTGCGTATCTGTGCCCTTCTTTACGACATCTAAAGCACTGGGTGGATCGACGCGGTCGTATGTCGCGATTCCCAATGAATCGCCCTCGTCCTCCGTACCCTTGGCATCGATTGTCGTACCGACGCTTGTATCGTCGACCTTCGTATCTTTGCCCGTTCTGGTCATTGGGATTATTTTGCTCGTTGTTTTGCGCTACTGCATTCGTTTGGTAAACCGCCTGATAGTTCTGTCTGTTTTTCAGGTTTAGCTGACAGTAGGCTATGTTGTGACTTTTAGTCTCACAGATGGCGCACCAGGAAGCTTTTCCATTCTTCATGTTAAATGGACAATATTTCGTAGAATGATCACCGTGTTCCTGGAAAATATCGCAAAATGATTTGGTTTGTACAAAGCGGACATCTTGTCGACTATATTGCTATCGACAATTATCTTTCGAATGACCGGCCATCGAGCAGTTGGTACACCAGATTTCCTGATTCTTGAGGGTTATCTCTTTCAAATACTTATGCACGTTCTCGAGCTGTTCCTCTAATCTATGGTCCGTCGGATACGCAGGTATATCTTCATCCATTTCCACCTGCAGAGCTTTGGTCAGTGCATCTTCATATGTCTTGAACGTTTCCAGACTGATATGTCGCCGTACTTTCTGTGATAATCCTACAAGGAACCATTGAATTTGTAGTTGTTCATCAATAACATAATCTAGTTTGATTAATAGGTCCTTCCAATGTTTGTCATAGTCGCGGACTGTCTCCCCTGGCTTTTGCTGTGTTGTTTTGAGCTTTTTGGTGGCCAGGTGCTTAGCGTCTGGGGTTTTGAAGAATGATAAGAACTGCACCTTGATCTTAGATTTCATCGCTCTAGGTTTCCTTTCCAAAAAGGTCATGTACCAGGTCAGGGCCCTTTTCCGTAAGGATCCCGCGAACTGAGCCATTTGTCGGTCTTCATTCGTCACTTGGTTTGCTTCCCAGGTCGACTCGCAGATGAACCAATGTCGTCCGGGGTCTTCATCCCCCTCGTAGAGAGGAATGTGAGCTGATCCATGAACCATGTCTGAATCACTTTCACCGCTCTCAGAAGTCGGTGGGGTCGGAGGTGTGGGTGGTGGTGAAAGTGGTGGGGTTATTGATATAGTCGGGCCTGCGGGGTTTTGGTCGACGTAACTTGTGCTCCCGTCGGTGTTTGATTCTTCTTCAACGTACAGTGGGTTGTTGTGGATCTCTACTGTCGATGATCCACTACAATTTTGTGTGCGCAGGTCTGATTCTTTGATTTCTTCTAAAGCTGTACTTGGTGGGGGGGGCGCTCCTTCCTATGTCGATAAGAGCAAGTGGATACTTCAGAGGGAGGGTGCTGCCTGAAACGTCACCCAGTTTCCCTCAAGTGGTCAGCGTATGATAAGGTGTTGACTCGTGTATGTTTCATCGCCTAGTCGACTCCATATGCTGTAGTCACCAGCTCGTAGTCGTAGATCGTCTTCGAGAATAGTCTGGATTCTAGTATGTGGATTTTGCTGGGGAAAGTGTTATTCCGTCGTCGGGAGCTTTTATTTGGAGAGCTTCTGGCTGCTCTATCCACAATTCTTACTTTGTAGGGGACACCTCTTGTTCTACGCCCTCTTCCTGTCGGTCATGACCCGACTTTGGCGGATTCTCTTCATGTTCGTTCTCTCTAGGGTTTTGTTCTCTGCACAGCCCTGTGGCTCTTTCGCGTCTTGCTTCCCTTCTCTATTGTCTCTCATCCCTTTCTTGTTTCTGAATGTTTGACATACTTTCATACAGTGCTATTTTCTTTAGGTCTTCTACGGTCGACTTTTCATTACTGGTGACGGCTATCCTCTTTAGGTCGACTAGGATCCACTATACTCTACCTCCGACATAGGACCAGCTACCCCCCCATAGCCTACCCGACGCTTTTAGAAATCCTAGATAGTTCGAATCACTTGCTTAGGAACTATTCCCACTCCCTTTCTTTGATAAATTTCTCCCACTTCCTTTGCTTGTCCGCCCAATTGGTGTTTGGTGGCTGTTCGCACAGTGGTGGTCTAGGTTCGACGATGTGGCCTGCTCCATTCTCTATCAAGAATTTGAACAGCAAGGTCGGCAAGGAGCACAAGAATTGTTCGGTGAAATCTATGTATAATTTTGCTTTGACAGTTTTCACTGACGTCCTGTCTTCGACCGCTTGCTCCTCATAGAAGTCATCGGTGATTTTCTCCAACCACTCCGACAAATTTGTACGACCTCCTCGGATCAGTTTGGCTAGCAATTGTTCTTCTTTAGTCACGTCCGGCTTTCTCATCCAGAAGCTGCTTCAGGAGTTATGGCACTGATTCGATGAATTTTTCATGGGTCTCTGTGAAAAATCTTGCTTTGGCTTCAGCGACACTACTACATTTTGACCAAAAATCCGACGGCCGTCATGTCGGATTTTTGACACTTCCCTGTCGCATGTACGACACTTTGGTTTTTTTTTAAGCGTCGGAAACTTGGCGTCGGTTAAGCGACACTTAAGTAACTGTCGCTTAAGCGACACGTAAGTAACCGTTGATTGAATTTAAATCGTCGGTTATCCGACACTTATTAAGCGACAATGAGGAAATTTTTTAAAAACTTTTGCACCCCCAGGCGTCGCTTAAACGACGGAGAGAAATGGAAACTGTCGGATTAGCGATGGATAAGAAGCATAACTGTCAGATCAGCGACATAAATAACTGTCGCTTAAGCGACGGCACTAAGGAAAACTGTCGGATAAGCGATGGAGACAAAGCAGAACTGTCGAAAAAGCGACGGTTACTAAGCGTCGCTTAAGCGACGGCCGCTGCAATTTAAAAAAAAAAAATATTGTGAACCTTTGTACATATGTACATCAAGAATTTTAATTCAATGAGCCAGAGTGAAAGAGAGGTAAGACAATATCCCCATGACCAACTCTGCTCTAGCTTGAAAAGAATTTATATTTGCATGAAAAATTCCAGGGTTTTTTTTGAAACAGACAGTATATATACAAATAGATTCTGCTGACTGAATAGGTTAATTACAAAGAATAATTTTATATACATCTTGCAAAGAAAAAAACACCTCATTAATTTCAGCTCATGTTGATGAACAGATCATCCAATGCAGTGTATAAAGGTGCAGCTGCCCTTGGACTTTCGACAGAACCAAGTAGAATGTCTATAGGTTTAAGATTTGGTTCTCCATAGGAACGCAAATTTGTATCAGCTCGAGTCGATACAATGTTTCCCTCAAGTGACAGTCCAATAAATGCACCTGCACTCAAACGGGAAATGGATTGTAGAACCATCAAAATCAGAAAGTGATAAAAGAATGCATCCAAAATCATGATGCAGAAAATGTACAAGATAACTTAGATTACTGCTAGACTTTGGCAAGATACTCTGAGGGTAGGAGAATAATTCATTTAATATACAAGCAAGGAATCAAATCTCCACAACATATGATTTAGAATTTCACAGATTATAGTCCAAAACGCTGCTCTCAATTTAGACTCTTTTTAGGGTAATTGAAGTTGCATAACAAATATCCTCTAAAATGTGTTATTGATAATGCTGCTCTCAATTTAGACTCTTTTCAGGGTAATTGAAGTTGCATAACAAATATCCTCTAAAATGTGTTATAGATGAAGAATAAAGCCAAATAAAAAATCAAACCTTTGCTACAGCTGTATGTGTAACAGGCAGCGAATCCAGCATTACCAGCTCGAAGATCTGCTTCTGCAGCTCTTCCCAAAAATCCAGCTGTTGCGCTTAAACCGGCACCAAAGACAAATGTATTCGACTACTAAAAGCTCTGACTGCTTGATAATTGCGAAGCACAATAACAAAATCAGTAAGCTCTCCACCCATCTGTATGTAACCAATACAATAACGAAGTCAACTATCTCTTCAAAGCTGAGCCATGTTACAAAATGACATTCTATTGCAACAACATAAAAAGCATCAGACCCTTAAAGTTCAAGTAAAACTTACAATGGGTTACAACTTACAAGTTGCAATTTACAATGCATTGAGCAATCTTTTCTAGATTTAAACCTAACCAGGTCCAATGCAGGGTATGTAAGTCTCCAGACCAGGGTTTCACCCAGTGCTATACATTTCTATTATGACCACCACAAGATTGGGATGAATGACAGATTGGGAGTGCAATGATCTAGCGAAGAACATGATTTCAACATCCTCGTTGTTGCAAACCTCCCAAATGTGTGTTTATGATTTGTCTTCCTTGTTGAATTTGGTAGAAACTAGACACCCAACTTGTAGTGATATTTGTTGGATAATTTAAAGTTCTTCCTTATAGTGGACCAATAAATACTTAACAATTTCCATGGCTGATGTACACCAGCAGGTAACCTTTAATAGCGTTTTAATGAAAATAAGTTCAACGTTTCTTCTGCAATATTAAAAATCTTATAGCAACCCCATTTATTTTATTGGCATCCCCAATGTTTGTTCTTCTTGCATGTTCTTGCAATGAATAACAAGGAGACAGGGTGCACTTTTTATTAACATTATAAAGTTTGTCATCCTTGAGATCAATTTCATGAACTTCTATACTCTTGACTCTATGGTGAATGCTTTTTAATTAATGTTAGCAAAAAATCTTGCAATACCTTTTTTATGATTTGATGTGCATGGATGATTTTTGATAAAAAAAATATAACAGCATGTAATAAAACATAACATCATGCATTGTAATAACCCCACCAGGAAGCTCATCAACGGGAACTCCAAACTCTGCAAGTATTTT